>JASDQU010295736.1:0-14158 GCA_032191745.1 Picea mariana | reverse complement strand
CTATCATTGAGAACCTCAATCTCGAAAAACCTTCATTTAGGCTCTCAAAATGGCCCCAGAAGTTAAAACCTGCTAAAAATAGTAAATTGCCAAAATTGCCATAAAGCTGTTTTGAGCCAGTTGGAAAAGTTGGGTGGCCACCAATATCCACCTAGATCAGACTCCCCCAAGTCCTTCCTTACATGTGTCTATACATACCACAAAACTTTCATTTGGGTTAGCAATCTCTAATATAGGTGCACTAGTAAGTAATTCCTTCAACATATTACTTACTACCTCGGGTGTCCCAGCTAAGGTTGCAAACATCTGAGTCTTGCAACCACCCCTGCCTCTACCTCGGGTGAGACTTCATCTACTTCAAAGGTGTTTCCGAAAAGACCAGTAGTTAAGGCTTTGTTGGTACGCTCAAGAGTTGAACCTTAAATCTGCCCCTGTGCCAACATGCCCTAAAAAACTATTCATTAAATTACAAACATTTTTTTTAAATGTAAATCATTTTGAGTATATAATTTATAAATAATCGATTTTTATATCAAATCTATATGTTAATTTTGTTATATTTTAGGATGAAATTCTTTGTATTTATAAAAATACATAACATTGTCTTAAAATTATACAATTATTAATCATGATATTGTTTTATTTTATTTATACTTATTTTGGAAGTTCATATTCGAAATCCTCATATATTCCATAGTTCATGATTGATTATTTTATAAACTTTTTAATTCTTTAACATGGTATCCAAATATATTCCATAGTTCATGATTGATTATTTTATAATTTTTTTAATTCTTTAATATGGTATCCAAATTTATGAAGGAAAATTTATAAAGGAAGAGAAAAATGAATTTGCGTGAAGAAATAAAAAGGACACGTTATGAAACTTTAGATTTGTGTAAGAAACAATCAATATAAATAGGACAGGTTATGAAACTTTAGATTTGTATAAAAAACAATAAATATAAATAGGACAGATTATGAAACTTTAGATTTGTGTAAGAAACAATAAATATAAATGGTATGCTTAAGATAGTTGAAATTTTGATGAAAAAAAAACAAAAGATAGTATGCATATTTAACGCACAAAACACCTTTTTTCTTTTATTGTTTCTACTTAGGATAGTGATGGATTTGCAACAACTCCAAATTTCAGAGATTTTTGAAGAATATGCATAAAGAAAAGAGCGTATAATTTCAAATTTAAGTTATTGTAAGAATAAAGAGAAATATTTGAACATCAAACCACTTAGTTGAAAAGGTGCTGCCTCAACTAAGTGAACTAAAACATTTCATGGTTATATCTAATGCATAAAAGGGGAAAGGGGCTTTCTACTTAGGATAGTGATGGATTTACAACAACTCCAAACTTATTGGAGGAAGTGTAGACTTAGTTTGATCCGAGATCTTTTCATCAAGTGACTTATAAAGAATTGCATTAAATGAGCATAAATTAAAGTGCACCATTAAAGACGGAGAAGCTAAAAAATGAAGAGACATAAGAATCAAATATGAACACAAAAACTTGATAATAGATTTCATCCCTGGTGGACTACATCTTCGGGTCCTACTCTCAAATGAGTAGGCTCTTTCATTAAATCAACAAAATAATTTGGCAAAATACATAAGTATACCTCATTTTGAAATCAAGCTGCAGAAATAATGCTCAGATCAGAAAACAAACAACACCATTGAATTTGTGGCATCGAATTACCCAAAAATGACTGTTTCCATGCCTTGATACAACTTTGGCACTACGAGACCCAAGAAGAAATTTGTCTCAGTTTTTATGCCCCTCTGCAACCTGCAATTAATGAATGGACTGCATAGAAATGCATACCCAAAGGTCATACCATACCTGCACATTCCTCCTTAGCTCGATGGACTCAAAATTTAAGTAATCTAGGCGACGTTCAATACAAATCACGGATCGTTCGTCCATTGGTTTGGGAAGAATTGTTAAGGCGCAGAGTGGGGAGGAGGTCCCGGGATCAAACCGACGAGCCTCCCCCTTTTGGGTTTTAATTCGTTGCAATGTGATGTAGACCCCCTCTCTCTCCTTGCGGTTGCTCAACCTCCTAGTCTAGGATCATTCAAATACCTGAGTTGGATCAGCTCTTTGGGAACCTACTGGCCCCCAAATTGATTTAACACATGCCCCTTATCTCCTTAGGCACATGTTTTATGAAAACCCGCGGGCTCCTTCTAAGCCCCTATTCTCTTTTTAAAAATTCAAATAAAAATAGGCACTAGCTCTCTGGGCTAGGCCCTTTCCTTCATGTGACCTCGGGCTGTGACCCGGGGCTAAACCTCCTAAAGCGCTTCAAACTTTGGGCTTCAACTGTTTTCGCAACAACAAACTCCAAAACCTTCGAACTTTGAACCGATGAACGCAACTGGCGTGAGGATAAACGGTCCCCGTCACATCCTTAGATCAAAGAACTACAATGTTTCGGGCTTTGAGAGTTTTGGCTTTTGGGACTCCACTTCTTCTCTCTTGTTCACTTTAAAATGGGTTAAAGCCCGTGCTACTCACCTGGATAAGACGAATGTCGATCCACGTGCCTAGATCCGATGGATGTGATCCGTCTTTCTCCTCCGTGTGCTCCTTTTGGTGTCTAGACGTAGAACTTGATGGTCCAAATCTCTTACTCTAGCTGATCTGACGACAGTTGTCTCTCTCCCTCCTGATCTTGGATTTCTCCCGAATTAGAAGAATTTTTAAATATTCAAAGGCTGTGACCTTTGAACCTCCTACGAGCCCACTACTTTGAGTCTTGGCTGTGCTTTTCCTCTTGAGCTTTCAGACTTGCAACAAGCTCATCGACGCACACCTTGCACTATCCCTTCTGAGTTTTGTTCAAAACTTCAATGAACTGTGAGTGAATGCTTACGCTTCTCCCATAGTTGAAGACTCAGACTGTCTCTACCTTCTACACTCCTTGCATAGGCCTTTCTATGCACGACGACACTAACTCTCTTGAGCTTCAAACTTGCTCAACCTTCCTAACGGTCTCGACCCTTTTTTCCTTTGACATGTTCTCACACCCTCCTATATCTTCCATGCTCTTTTCCTCCAGAGCCTCTACCAACACTTCAACAAGGTGTTGGCCTTGTGCAGTTCTTGCACAACTTCACTCCTTGAGTCCTGAATTATGAGAATTCACTCACGCACTCCTTGTGCTTTCTATGCAAACTTGCACTCAAATCTCCTCTGAGTCTTAACCTTATGGGGTGCCCTCTTGGAAACCTTTCTCCCAGAACTCGAAATAGAGTTCGCATGCACTCCTTGCGCCTACTCAATGCACTCCTTGCAGAGATTCTTTCCCTACAGTATTCGACAACTCTGGTTCACATAAGCTTCAACTGCTCGGACCTCATAGGACTCTGTCCCTTTGCTCTTCGAAGGGATATTTGTGCCCTCTTGGAAATTTCTGCTCAAAGCACTCCTTGTTGAGCTTACAAAGTGTTCAATAACTCTGTGGGTGTCTGTAACATCCCCAACCACCCACAGGTCAGGGCATGCTACCTTCAAGTCTGCCCTTGGACTAATTTCTCTTATCGATACGTTCTTTCATGAATAAGAATGCATAAGATAAAAGAAAATATGACATCCACAACAATATCCAACAAGCATGCATAATCTAAGATTCATTTAAACGATAGTTAAATATACAGGGGAAATACATTCATATACATGTAAACAATAATAAATTACACAACGGAATACATTCATACACAGATAATGATAACACGATAGAGAGCACTTATCTTTATGAAATATGACACCAATTGGCTGTAGACCAAGGACGCTGCACCCAATCGTAGAAACCACTGCTCCAAATCTCAACAACAATGTCACCCCTGAGATAGGGATATGAATCCACAAGGACGGTTCCCGAGTGTGCTTGGGTTCCCAAACCAATCAACTCTCAAGCTCTCGTAGGTTTCCTAGCACCCACAACAATCCAAGTACCCAACACTCTTCTTCCCATCCTGTACCACCCGAGAGAATGGACCTCCACCCTTCTCTACCATGCAGTTCCTTAGGTAATCTTTCTCCTTCCTTCCAGGGCCTCCAACACAGCTGGTCCAGAATCTCAATGTTGGAACTCTCAGGACTCACAGTTGTGAGAAGAACAGAACATGTGCCAACGCATCTTAGACATGCAGGCCCCAAGTCGTGGCTGGATTGCACCAATGACCATTACAACCAACTATCTCATGGATAATCTTCAATAGTTCGACTCCCCTTCCCAAGGCAAGATGTGGATGAGGATGGATCAATGAATGGGTAAATGGGTGCATGCAAGTGTGTGAGGGAAATGAATGAACATACAGGAAAATTAGTGAACAAGCCATTAGTCGAACCCCCCCATCAGACCAGAAGTGGGTTTAAGTAACTTCGTGGGGGAATCAAGAACCTCTTGGCCTTCCCCAGGAAGCTCACGTAACTGATCACCTCTCTTAGACAAAAGGTTTAATAAAAATAATAATCAACACTCATCCCCTCAAGCCCCCTCTCTTGTGGAATCATAGCCCCCTATAACTCTAGTCCTTGTCTGTCTAGTAGCCAATGGTGTGTTTATTATTAATAATGATAAAAACATCACATTTATTGGGCACACTAGCCCTTTAATAATTGTTTGGGCACTCTGGCCTCTCAATATTGTAACAATACATTATTTAAAATGGGGGTTCAAAACCTAGGGTGTTATATCCCCTCCCCCTTATTTTGGCACTGTCCTCAATGCATATACAAAATAGAGATCAAAATCTCAAATTTATTCAAAACGTTGCAGGTACTCTACCCACATGGCATCTTCATGCTCCCAGGTAGCATTTTCAGGACCGTAGCAGGTCCATTGAACTTTTACCAGTTCTATAACTCAATTCCAGAGCATTTTTACCTTTCTGTCCAATACCCGTACCGAGTGAACCTAAAAGTCTCCCTCCGTCTCTACCTGAATCAGATGCCAATCAATAACATGGTTAGGATCATGTACATATTTCTTTAGTAAATATACATGAAATATATTATGCACATTCGTGAAAGTAGGAAATGCAAGCATGTATGCAACTGGCCCTATTCTGTCCAATATTTCAAATAGACCACAAAATCTAGCTGCCAACTTTGTACAACTACCCAATTTCAAAGAGATTTCTTGGGCTTCACTTTCAAAATTAGATGCTACCCTACTTTAAATTCTTTAGCTGTCCCGTTCTTGTCTGCATAAACTTTCTTTCTATCCTGAGCTGGCTTTAAATTCTTCTTGATCTTGACCAACTAGTCTTTCATGTCCTTGAGCAACTCTAGCCCAAGTACCACTCTATCTGCTGGGTTGTCCCAACTCACTGGAGTATTGCATTTCCTACCATACAAGGCTTCAAATGGGCTCATTCTCAATGAAGCTTGATACCCATTATTATATGCAAACTCAACCAAGTGTAAGTAATCTTCCCACTTAGATGGCTTATCCATGACATACATTCTCAACATGTCTTCAATTATTCGATTGACACTCTCTGTTTTCCCATCTATCTGGGGATGATTTGTTTTTCTAAAGTTTAGAATTGTGAAAAATCCTTTAAAAAATCCCCTCCATAAATTGGAGGTAAATTTTGTATCTCTGTTCGATACAATTGTCCTAGGTATCCCATGTAACCTAGCAATTTCCTTCATGAAAATTTTTGCAATATTAGCCGATGTATACGTTGTCTTCACAGGTACAAAATGAGTAGCCTTTGTTAATTTGTCAATCACCACCATGATTGAATCATGTTTCTTATTCTCTCTAGGTAATCCTGTTGTGAAATCCATGGTGATCACTTCCCATTTATTCTCCGGAATTGGCAATGGTTGCAACAAACTCGTTGGGTGCCTATGCTCAGCCTTCATCTTATGACATTCCATACATCAAGAGATATAATTGACAACATCCTTCTTCATTCCTGGCTAGAAGAACTGGCTTCTTACTGTTGTAATTGTTTTCTGGTAACCAGGATGTCCAACATAAAGAACATCATGCATTTCCTTCAGTACCAAATTCCTCAATTCTCCGAAACTCGGAACATAGATTCTATTTTTATGCATGAGTAATCCATCTTCGTTTATCTCATACTCCGTTATTTTCTGTTGTACATTTCCTTGCTGTAAGTTTTCCTTTACCTATAGGTAATGTTGATCTGTACCAAGACCATTTAAAATTCTACTCTTCAAGTCTGACTGATGCATACTGATAGCAGTAGCATGCATGAGATGCACTCTTCTACTAAGTGCATCAAAAACTTTATTCTCCTTTCCCTTAATATGCTTGATATCAAAGTCATATTCACTTAGAAATTCCAACCATCTTGTTTGCATGGCATTCAAGGTAGGCTGTTCAAAAAGATACTTCATTCCAATGTGGTATGTCCTGAATTCAAATTTATTCCCCATGAGATAATGCCTCCACATCCTCAAGGCATGAACAATGGCAACAAGTTCCAAGTTGTGCGAGGCATAGTTACTCTCATGTTCCTTAAGCTTTCTGGACTCATATCCAATGACATGTCCATTTTGAACGAGGACTGCCCCAAGTCCTTCCTTACATGTGTCTGTACATACCACAAAACTTTCATTTGGGTCAACAATCTTTAACACAGGTTCACTAGTAAGTAATTCCTTCAACATATTAAAATTATTTTCACACTTGAGTGTCCATTCAAATTTAGTTCCCTTGTTTTTCAAAGAAGTGATGGGATGAGAAATATTAGAGAACCCTACTATGAACTTTCTGTAGTAGCCATCTAATCCCATAAAAGATCTGACGTCTGACACATTTCTGGGTGTTGGCCATCCTCTAATGGCTTCGATCTTCTCTAGATCTACTGCTATGCCCTGCTTTGAAATAATGTGTCACAAGTAATGGATCTGATTTTGATAGAAATAACACTTACTCAACTTGGCATAAAATAGATGTTCTCTCAGTACTTGCAATACCAGTCTTAAGTGATGTTCATGCTCCTCTTCAGACTTAGAATAGATAAGTATGCCATCCAGGAATACCTTGACAAATTTATCCAAATAATTTATGAATATGCCATTCATTAAGCACATGAAGAAAACTGGTGCATTGGTCAGTCAAAATGGCACCACTACAAATTCATAATGCCCATACCTAGTCCTAAAGGTTGTCTTATGCATGTCTTCTTCCTTGATTCTTACCTAATGGTATCCCACCCTTAGGTCATTTTTTGAAAATATATTTTCTCTTCTTAGTTGATCAAAGAGGTCATCAATTCAGGGTAGAGGATACTTGTTCTTTATAGTGTACTTGTTCAGCTATTGAAAGTCAATACACAGCCTCAAGGTTCCATCTTTTTTTTCGATGAAAGGTACTGGTGATCCCCAAGGTGAAACACTTGGATGTATGTACCCTTTCTTCAACAATTCATCCAACTGCATTTGTAATTCTTTTAACTCTAGTGTGCTCATTCTGTAAGGTGTTTTTGACATCGGGGCATCTCCTGGTACTAAATCAATTGATAAATCTATCTCCCTTCTTGGTGGAAATCCAGGTATTTCTTGGAATACATCTTCAAATTAATATAGTACCGAGAAATATTCAAGGCTTCGCCCCTTTGTATTATCTAGCTCTTCCACATGAGCTGCATACAGTTGACATCCTTTCCTAAAACATCTTTTCAGTTGTAAGGTTGAAATATCCCTTATAGAGATGGGTCTTGGAACTCCTTTCATAGTGCTTTGTTTTCCATTTCCATCAAGACATGTAAATGTCTTGTTATGAGAATCTAGTACAACATGATGCTTGTCCAACCAATCCATTCTAATTAGAATATCATAAGACCCCAATGGTATGATATTTAGATCCATACTAGTATTCACGCCATTAAGACTTATGGAACAACTTTTGACCATATCATGGATTCTTCTTTTGGTTCTAGTGGCTAACTGAACCAAGATTGCTTTTCTAAGTTTATTTTTCTCCAAATGTAATCTATCCACTATCTTAGGATCAATGTAGCAATGACTTTCTCCTGAATCAATCAAAATAGCAACAGTTTGATTTATGATCTTACCTTCCACCTCGATCATATTGGACTGGTACTCTGCTTGTCGATCATTTAAAGATGCATAGATTCTTCCCATATCTTCGATTGTTGTAGCGTCTTGGATGTTGTGCACAATCTTCACTCTGTCTTTTCTATCTGGGAAATCCTTGTACAGGTGATCTTCCTTGCATCCCCAACATTGGATTGGTGGTCTTCCCATTTTTCCCAAGGAATCTTCTTTCTTGAAATCTCCCTTAGCATACTAATCTTGATGATTTGTATTGGGCTCATTCCTATTTAAGGGAGGTTTGAATCCTTTCCTCCTCTGATCAAACTTCACATTTTTCTTGTCCTTCCAAGATTTCTGCATGGATTCTCTTCCCTAGCCTTGCTCATACATGTATTTAGCCTTCTTGATAGCTTCAGACAAGGTCCTGGGTTCATCATACTTGATCTTTTCCTTATAAAAGGCTGGCAGTCCACTCAAAAATCTCTGTATTTTTACTTTCTCATCACCAATGAACCTAACATACTTTAACAATCCCAAGAACTTCTTCTTGTACTCTGCCATAGTCATTCTTCCCAACCTACGTTCAAAGAACTCTTGCATTTTATTGTCATAGAAATGCTTTGAGAGGTACTCCTCTTGGAAATACTTCTTGAACTACTTTCAAGTGATCCTACTTTCATTAACACGTTCCACTTGCTTCAGTTGGTCCCACCATATTGTAGTTTTCCCATGTAAATGGTAGGTGGAAATCTTGGCCTCCAGGTTGGATGAATAATTATGCAATTGAAAATATCTCCTAAGCCCAAGCAACCATGCTTCAACATCATCTTCCCTTTCTCTTTCACCCCCAAAGGAAGGTGTCTTGATCTTCCTCAACTCTCCTTGAAAACTATCTACCTCTTGTTTCCTTCTTTGGTGTTTGATAGGAGACACCTTTGGACTACTTACGGGATCTTCCGATCCATAAAACTTCCTTTTTGAGTAAGGAGGTGAGTGGTGTCCATGAGCTCTACCAGGACTTCTGGAATAACCAACTCTTCCATGATCATCCCTTCTTTCATGTCACTTACCTTCTTCCTCTTGTCTTGAGTTTGATCCCTTCTTCGTTTGTCTCTGCAACTGATTTAAGCTCTACAACACTCGAGCATTTATCTGACTTTTCTCTCTCACTGCTCTCTCGTTGTCTTCTTTGTATCTCTACACTTCCATCTTTAGGCTTCTTACCATTTCTATTAACGTTTCTTACTCTTCGTTTCCCTTGCGTCCATTGGAATCTGTCTCTTCATTACCAACTCTGGTATTCTAGCCTTTGACCTCCTTATCATGACTGGAGGATCCCTCACCTTCTTCCATTTCCTCAATACAAATCTTGAGCTGATGTGCTTAAGCCCCTTAATTCTACAAAATGTGCAAGCGACAATTTTGTTAGAATTATTCATATGATAAAAAAAATTGCCAAACCATTCTACCGGTCTTTTTATTCTTTTTTTGTTCATGGAGATCATATCCCCATTCTCCAAAAATAACAGTGTCTTGTTATCGTTGGCCGACACATAACTCATCCTACTTAGGTGCTTCCTTCAAACTACCTTCCCAGGTGACCACGACTAGAAACCGTGACTAAATCCTTCCTTAGCACCTTTCTAGCTTGAATACAACCAACTCGGCCCTTAGCCCTCCTTCCCTCAGCTCTCAATTTGCATATGACCATGGCCATGACGCTATGCTTAGCTGAAAAAGTGCTTGCCCAGAGCTTCGAGACTTTAGAACTTTCAGCCAGGACTGGATCAACGATCCTCGTTCTCTTTCACAATCAACGATTGAGATCCACTTCGGGACTCCATGCTTCAAAGGTCTCAAATTTCCCCGCTTGCTTCCTCCCAGCACGCTTTTACCTGAAGTTCATGATATGTCGATGGGTTTCCTCCCACAGATCAATGGTTGTGAATCGCTTCGCCTCTTCAGGCATAAGAAGTTTCAAACTTCCCTCTTGCAATTTCTCCTAGAGTGATTTTACCCGAAGTTTACGATCCTTCGACGTGTGTCTTCTTGAATCAATGATCGATGCCTACTCTGGCCTTCGGGCCTTCGATATTTTTTGACCCAATGCAACCTGTCACATATTTCCCCTCTGGAGTGCCTAGTCTCCAGACTGCACGATCTATCACCACATGGTGAAATACTGGAAGCGGACATGTGGCCCAATCAGGCGGGTGACACATGTCACATTCTATCTAGCATTTAAATCATCTGCATGCTCAAAACTTACTAACATGTGGCACACATCTCATGTGTCCATTTCATCCTAGTTGGCATTTGCAAGCCATGTCACTTCAGAAATTTCGGGGTCCACATCACCTCCTAGTGATGTCATCGTGCCCCATCACTTCGTCTCTTTAGGCTTTGGGACTTCGAGAGTTTCCATGCTATCACACTTCCAATTCTCCCAAACTCCGCATTCCCAAACTAGACAATTTGTCACCATGTGTCCTCCTAGATCAGATGACTATGATTCACTTTGGGTCTCCACTCGGAGTCCACGGATCTGCACCATGTGTCCTCCTTAATCTGATGACTATGATTTATTTGGGTCTCCGAACTTCGGAAACCTCAAATTTCAAAACTGATCTGGCCCACTGGATTTTATTCGAAGCCATGGATCTGGTGATGCATGGCTCTTGGAACATAAATGACTAAGATCTTCTCGGATGATCAGATGATTGAGATTTACCTTGGCTCTCCGTCTCTTCGGGCTTCGGGAGTCTCAAATATCAGCTAAAAACCTCTCAAACAGATTCCTCTAGAGTTACTAATCCGCTGACACGTAACCTATTGGTGATCGACGGTCAGGGTCTGCCTCGAACGATTCGACAGTCGATGTTTACTTTGGGTCTCTGGCTCTCCAGGATTCATAAGTTTCAACTTTTAACTTCTCCTCACTCGCTCTTTCCCATAGTACTTTCACCCGAAGAACATGATCATTTGACACATGTCCTCCTATGGATCGACAGTCCCCAACTACTTTGGCTATTCGGTGTTTTGATGTTCGAGCCCTAACCTATCACATCACTGCATGCCTTTCAATTTGCGGGGGCACACATCGACGATTTGGGGTAACCCTCTTTTCACCCCGCAATTCTCCCGATGCTGACACATAACCCCTTGGGGAAACCGTGGTTTGGATTGTGGTACCGCCTTGGGAAATTATCTTCCGTGCAACTCAGTTCCCCGCAATACCTCATGTCTATTGATCTCACTCTCCCATGGGATCCGATGGTTGTGCCTTTAACCCTTGCTTCCTTTTCATTGGATGACCCCTATTCACATGTCCTCCGATCCAATGATCCTGGATCTCTCTTGATCCTACAGTGGTGATCACTCTCGAATTCGAAGGGGACGGTCACGATCCTTCGAACCCCTTACACGGGTCTTTGATGTTCTATATCCCGTGTATATTCTGCAATTCCATTCCTCCTGAGATTTTCAGCTCCATGGTCAAGGTTCGATCTCGACCTCGAGACTCTAACCAATAGACTTAGCCCATACTGGCATGGTGTGTTGAAATTACTAAGACAACTGAGAGGGGGGTGTGAATCAATTGTTACTGTGCTTAAACAATTTTAAGTCAATTAAGCCATTTTTAATCTTTCTCCTAGTGACCATCAATATTATACAATATATGAACAACATAAATAATGAGCATCACTCACACATAAGATATATACAGAGACAAACTTTCATGAGGAAACCCATAAAGGGAGAAAACCTCTTCTTCTTCGAAATGATAGGTAGTCTTCTAATTTCTATACATCATCTATAATTGAGCACCAACTCAATGTGAGGCTACTACCTCTGTTTTACAAGCTCCAACTTGTTTGAGAGAACCAACTCTTTGGTTTCTCTAGCACCCACTAGAAGGAAGTACCAACTCCTTGAGTGTTCCAGCACCAACTGGATGGAAGTAGCAACTTCCAGTTACGCAAGCTCCAACCTGTATAACAAAGAACACTTGTTCTCCCTTGCACCACCCTGCCACCCTGGTTTCTCTGGCTACAACCAAATGGAAGCTACAACTCCCTGTGTTCAAGCAACCACTTGAACCTCCGAGGATAATAGTCCTCCCTAACACCTCCCTACCACCCTTATTACAAATAAATGATTGAATAACNATTTTTCCATCTTTCTCATGTTCTTTGATATGTGCACATTCTTCTCTCTTCACCTTTTCTCTTTTGTTTAGCTTCTGTTCCTTATCTCTGAGATTTCTTCACACTGTGCATACTGTAGTTTTACCTTTCTACAATTCAACTCAATTTTCAGTCAGAACAACCAACATTTCACAGTCGTCTCATATCTCCTTTTATTCACACATGCCTCATCCATTGCACCTCGAATCTCCTTGGGAAAAAAACACCTCAACAACTGAATCACCAACCGATCAAGAATTATGAATCAGTTTTGCTAACTAAATCGTAACTGATCAATTAACTGTGAGGTGAAACAACAACCCTCCGATCATATTCAAATTCACCTACACCGTTGGATTAAATCCACAAGGTCTTGCATTTATTTCTCCATTTCAGATTTCGGCATTTTGAAATTTCTGTGGTGAAGTGTTTCGACACTCCAACTCCCGGTATCTGAAGCCTACATCAAAAGGTGTTTTTCACATTTCGGCATTACGACATTTCTGTGGTGAAGTGTTTTGACACTCCAACTCCCAGTATCCGAAACCTACACCAAAAGGTGTTTTTTGCATTTCAACATTCTGACATTTATGTGGTGAAGTGTTTCGACACTTCCAACTCCCGGTATCCGAAACATGGAAATGGAGTCTTTGACATGCTCGCTTCGATATTTCATCATTTCGCATTTCGCCACTTCGGGACTCCTGTGATGAAGAGTCTCGACTCTTGACTCCTCCAACTCTTGGTATCTGAAACTCTGAAATGGAGTCTTTGACATGCTCGCTTCGGGATTTCAGCGTTTTGCATTTCGCCACTTTGGGACTCCTGTGATGAAGAGTCTCGACTCTTGACTCCTCCAACTCCCCGTATCCGAAACTCTGAAATGGAGTCTTTGACATGCTCGCTTCAGGATTTTGGCATTTCACATTTCACCACTTCAGGACTCCTGTGATGAAGAGTCTCGACTCTTGACTCCTCCAACTTTCAGTATCTGAAACTCTGAAATGGAGTCTTTGACATGCTCTGATCTATTGCATTTCGGGATTTTCTGTCGTGAGTTGCTTCCTTGACTCCTCGAGTTTATGCTTTTGATCTTGCCATGCGATCATCCTTGTGTTGCTGGTCTTGCCACTTTCTCTTGCTCGTCATCATCGAGCTGAGCTTGCCATCAATGACAAACAAATACTCTTCCTTCTGTCTACCCGTAATAAATATGCCAACAATCTCCCCCTTTGGCATTGATGGCAACATCGAAGAACATCCAACTATACCACTGTAGCATCCTTGAAATTACCACACTTTCTCCCCCTTTGACATAAATGTTAAAGAAGAAACACACTCCCCATGAGATGTTGCAGTACATACTCCCCCTGTCAACTATGAGCAGCTTAGAAATACAATAGATATTCAACAAGGACTCCCCCTAACCAGGTGAACAGATTAGACGAAAGAATTTATAACCCCCAACTTTTGACGAAGATATCTAAAAGGGGTTTCTTCTAACGGTTTAGTAAAGATATCATCTATATGTTCTATGGAAGGGATATAATTCAGCTGAAAAACTCTGTTTGTAACTTGTTCTCTAAGAAAATGGTATTTTATTGGGATATTCTTAGTCTTGGAATGAAGAATAGGATTCTTGGAGACACTAATGGCACTGGTGTTATCATAGTGAATTGTAATCGGATAAGTATAGTTTACCTTCAAATCTGCAAGAGTTTGTATCATCCATAAAATCTGAGTGCAACAAGTAGCAACAACAATGTACTTTGCTTCTGTAGTTGATAAGGAAATGGATCCTTTCTTTTTACTAATCCATGCTACTAATGAGTCACCCAGGAAGAATGCTCCTCCACTGGTGCTTTTTCTCTCATCAACACAGTTTTCCCAATCGGCATCTGAATAA
>JASDQU010295733.1:11179-21474 GCA_032191745.1 Picea mariana | reverse complement strand
GTATTGATTCTACTTCTTCTTCTTCTTCTCATGGACATGCACTTTATTCTTCTGGTTTCTCCTTCAATACAACTTCTACTTCTTCTTCTTATGAGTGGCTTATTGATTCTGGAGCATCTTATCATATGGCTAAGGATAAAGACATATTTTATTCTCTAAATGAATGCAACACCAAGAAAACATTTGTTGGTGATGATAGATCTCTTAGTGTTGTGGGATCTGGAACAGTTCAAGTAGATAATGGTCGTTTAAATGATGTATTTTGTGTTCCAAGTCTTTCTTGCAACCTTCTATCAGTATATCAAATCACTCATTCAGGTGAAGGTAAAATCATAGAGTTTTCACCTCACCAAGTTGTAATTAAGGATCTAAAAGATCCTAAGCATGTTCTTGCAACTAGAATTGCTTATGATATTACCAAGTTGTACAAGTTTGACAACTTTGGGTCATCATAGTTTTCATCAGTTTTTGTTTCTCATACCAATGACTTGAGCAAAATTTAGCATGAGCGTTTTGGTCATCTAACCTATCACTCATCATAGCAACTATGTAATCAAAGGATGGTGATTGGACTTCCTCAGGTTTCATGCAGAGATGGTGTTTGTGTTGGTTGTGTTCTCGGAAAACATCATCGGGACAATTTTGAAAAGCGTGCATCTTGGCACACCTTGAGCCCTTTGCATCTTGTTCACAATGATTTGTGTGGTCCACTTTCTACTCTTTCTTTTTTTGGGTGCAAGTATTTCTTAACTTTCATGGATGACTTTTCCAGATGTACTTGGGTTTACTTCTTAAAACTTAAGAGAAAAGTTTTTGACAAGTGTTTGGCCTACATGGCCCTTGTAGAAAAGAAATTTGGACATCAAATTCAAAGTTTAAGAACAGATAATGGAGGCGAATATGTGAATAATAATTTTACAAGTTACTACACTACAGAAGGCATCCAAATGCAACAAATTGTTCCATATACACCACAACAAAATGGTATTGTTGAGAGAAAGAACTGAACATTAAAAGAAATGGCTATTTGTATGATCCAATCTAAGGGATTAAATCTAAAGTATTGGGAAGAAGCCATCAACTGTGCAAATTACATAGTAAATCGCACTCCCACAAAGGCTCTTAAAAGTATAACACTGGAAGAATCTTGGACTAAAATTAAACCATATGTAAGTCATTTTCGTGTATTTGGCAGTATAGCATGGGCTCACATTCCTGATGAGAAAAGGAAAGCATTGCAGCCTAAAAGTGAGAAGTGTATATTTCTTGGTTATTCTAAAGATCTAAAAGGTTATATACTTCTCCAACCACATTGTAATGAAATTATTATTAGAAGAGATGTTAAATTTGATGAAAATATCTTGGCCTGCGAGCCTAATTCAACGATTGTGCCTTATTCGGCCTACGAGCCATCTTCGGCATGTGTGTCTTCTTCTGCTCCTATTCTAGTTTCTTCTTCATATGATAACAGTGAGAATGGAAATCTAGCTCTACATGCTCACCTTCCTCCAGATGAGTCCTTTGAACCTAAACCAGCACCAACTCCTTTGCTTCCTATATGGGTATGTTCAACATGAGAAACAACTGGTGATCTTGTCAGTGATCCTTCAGATCATCATCGGACATGTTCACAGTTCCAGTGATCCTCTTCTTTTTTAGCTCAGGTTTCAGAGACTCGTGATCCAGAGACATTTGCAGAAGCTTTAGGTCATCCATATTGGGATACAACAATGAATGAAGAGTATCGTTCTTTAATGGAAAACGATACTTGGGATCTTGTACCTCTTCCAAAAGGAAGAAAACTTGTCAAATGTAAATGGGTTTACAAAACTAAGTATGCATAAGATGGAAGTGTTGAAAGACACAAGTATCGGTTAGTTTCCAAAGGATTTTACCAAGTTGAAGGAATTGACTATAATGAAACCTTTTCCCTTGTAGCCAAAATGAATTCTATTCGCCTTGTTCTTTCCCTTGCTGCCTCACATAAATGAGAGGTTCATCATATGGATGTTAAATCCACCTTCTTGCACAGAGATTTGCAAGAATAAATCAACATGGAACAACCTCCTGTCTATGTCTAGAATGACTCTACCCTTGTTTATCACCTAAATAAATCTCTTTATGGTCTTAAGCAAGCTCCTTGAGCTTGGTATGTCAAAATGGACAACTTTCTTATTGACACTGGATTCTCTAGATGCCATTTTGATCCTAATGTCTATACCAATAAAGTAGGAATCCATCTCATCATCCTTGTCCTTTATGTTGATGACCTTATCCTTACTGGTAGTGACTCAAAACATTTAAACCATGTGAAAACCAACCTTAAGAAGAAATTTGCAATGACAGACTTAGGCTTTTTGCACTATTTCCTTGGCCTCCAAGTTTTGCAAACCAAGGAAGGAATTTTGCTTTCCCAGTCTAAGTATGCTTGTGACCTTATTCGTCGCTTTCACATGAACGATTGTAAACCAGCCCCTTCTCCCTTCCAGTCTGGAGTCAAGCTTACTTCCACCTGTACTTCTCTCGAAGTTGATGCCACCTTGTACCGTCAATTAGTTGGTAGTCTCTTATACTTGACTCATACCCATCCTGATATTTCCTTTGTTGTTGGCCTTGTTGCCCGGTATATGAAAACACCCCATGAAAGTCATTGGAAAGCAACTAAAATGATACTTCGCTATCTCCGTGGTACAGTTCAGTTCGAGATACATTACAGTTTAGGGGGGACTCCTTTATTGGTTTGTTTCACTGATTCATATTGGGCTGGCAACCCTAATGATCGGAAGTCTACTACAGGTTATGTTTTCAGCCTTGGATCAGGACCTGTCACTTGGGCCTGTAAGAAACAACAGGCTATTTCACTTTCTTCAGCAGAAGTAGAGTACAAAGCAACAATAAATGCAATTCAGGAAGCCTTGTGGCTTCAACAGATCCTTTCAGAGTTTGGATTCCAACAGTAGCATCTGACCAGCCTTTGGTGCGACAACTAGAGTGCCATCAAGCTCACCAAAGACCCATTTCAACATCAGTGCAGCAAACACATCGAGCTACACATGCACTTCATCAAAAAGTCCATTCATGATCAAGTTATTGAAGTGTTATTTCTCCCTACAGAAGATCAAGTTGCAGACATTTTCACAAAAATTCTCTTATAGAAGCGAAGTTTTCCAAACTTCGATCTATGTTAGGATTTTAGGGAGTTGTCATTAAGGGGGGATAGGCTCTAATTCCCCCTTCCTTCTCCTATTGTGTCACTATTGTAAATCCTTCAATCATATCCCAAGTTGTTCTTAAGGGGGGATGTTAAGATATTTGGACACTTAGGAGTTAGTTAAGATCTACTTGGTCTAATGTGTCGTTAGGTAAAAGTGTGTTTCTTTAGTATGAATTTGTATTTAGGAAATCTGACGGTCATGATATGTTCCCAACATGGAGTGATCTGACGGTTCATATTCTCCTCGATCTTAACGGCCATTGATCGATAGCTTAACACCCGATTGGTCCATGATCTCTATTTAAATAGAATGGAGGGCCATTTGTCGATGATCGATTGTGAGAAACTCTCTTGTAAAATCTCTCTTTAATATTTTCCTTTTGCATTAATAAAATACTCCAAGTGGCCACATTGGCTGGGGCCATGGATGTTTCCCCGTAGGGGTTTTATAATGTCAAAACATCGGTGTGTTGATCTTTGATATGGTTGTGTGAGTGGTTACTGAAGGTGTTTGTCCTCTGTTGGAATACATGTGTTTTCAAACATATATAGATACTCATATGGATATTTTTATTATCCAAAGTGATCTGCTCTTGAGCAATCAATCTATCACATCCAGGATTTTTCCTTGGGCTGCTTTGAACCATCAGCTTACTGTGTTGTAGATAGAATAAACTGCAAATGATGGACCAATTTTGTTCAGGGCTAATCCATATAGCTACAAAATCAATCATTTGTGGACATAATCTCTCGTGAATGGAACAAATGGATAATATGATCTTGTGTCTATATATAGGAACAAAATCTTAAAGCGGTCAAGATAGCATTAAAGGAATGGGTCATGAACGATTATTTTTCTCCAAATCAAGAAAAAGAGGAGTTGAAGGAACAAATGAATTTGTTACAAGATAAAATGGAAAAGGAACATATATCAAAGGATCTCATAAAGGAATAAATTCTAATTTACCAAAAATACAAGAAAATTCTTAGGCAAGAGGAGGAAATGTGGAGATTGAAGTCGTGTAGTCTTTGGCTAAGTTGAAGGGACATGAATACTTCATACTTCCATAAGAAACAAGGGTGAGGATCCAAAGGAACAATGTTAAAGAAACAAGAAGGGACGATGGCATAATTATGAGAAGTTACCAAGATATAGAGGTGGAAGCCAAAGAGATTTTTGAAGAGTTATACACCAAAAATGTAGGGGCGGATCCTGAGATAACAACAATGATGATTGGAAACATTCCTTCTCTCATAACACCGAAGGAGAATGTTGATCTAAAAAATGAGATAATTGAAGAAGAAATTATCAATGCAAAGTGGGGATTGGAATCAGATAAATCCCTTGGGTCAGATGACTTCACTCTCCATTTTTATTGATCTTGTTGGAATCTCATCAAAATAGATCTCAAAAGAATGTTTCAATATGTTCAAAAGTATAGCAGAATGGGAGGTAACAAAAATTCAAGCTTCGTAACTCTCATTCCAAAAGACACTAAACCCTCTTCTTTTTTCCATATTTTGGCTCATCTCTCTTTGAGAATCATCTTATAAGATTTTGTCAAAAATAATAAAAAACAGGTTGAAAAAGCTTCTTTATAAAGTAATGTTTGATAATCAATGAGGATTTGTGGAGAAAAGGCATATTGTGGACAATATCATATTACTTCAAGAATTCATTCACACTAGTCAAGCCAATAAGGACTAAGGTATGATCATAAAAATACATATGGTAAATACTTTCGATAGAGTTCAACATTCATTTATTTTTTATGTCCTTCATAAATTTGGTTTTTGTTCATTTTTTATCGATAGATGTTATCATGTATTTGAAATTCTTAAATAGCCCCATTAGTTAATGGTAGGCCAATAGAWTTTTTCAAAGGGAGTAGAGGTCTCAAGCAAAGTTGTGCCTTATCTTTGTTGTTATATATCTTAATGGTTGAGTCCTTGAGTCAAAATTGGAYGTTGAAAAAAAGATATGGTAATTTTCCTTGAATCAAGATCAAAAGAGTGAAGAGTATAAATCATTCGTAATTTGTGGATGATACTCTTCTTTTTGGGGGAGCATATATTATGATGGGTAGGAGATTCAAAAGGATTATTGGCATGTTCATAGACYCCTCAAGGATAAAATAAACAATGACAAAAGCCAAATTTATGGATGGAACACTAGCCAACACATGATTCAAGTTATTTCCAGGATATTCATGTTTCCTCACCAAGAAACATGGACTTCCTTTAAATATTTAGGAATGTCAATATGCTTGTCAAATCGAACAACTCATTCTTAGAAAAGTGTAATGGGGAAAATCATAGTGAAATTTCAACATTGGGGATCCCAGTGGTCAAATCCATCCAGAAGAATGGTTCTTATCAAGTTGATGTTATCACATCTACCCATTTTTCAATGCTCAACAATGTTGTCTCCAATGGGGGTAATGAATTACTAGGCTCAAGAAATAAGGAAATTTCTCTAGCAGGGGGGTAAGACAAATACTAAGAAATTTCACTTGGTAAACTGGAACACTGTCAAAGCAACTCAGGGAAATGGTATATTGGGGATAAGGGATCCTTCCATTATGAATCTAGGTCTAGGAGAAAAAATAATCTAGAGACTGATAACAAGTAACTATGATTTGTGGAAGAGTATATTACATAAAACATGTTTTTTTGCCAAATAGCTCTAATTCATAGATGGATCTATGGAGAACATGAAAGGCTCATCAATTTGGAAAATCATCAAAGTTGTTGCTCCAATAATTCATACTAAGTTAATATGGATTCTGAGAAATGAAAAATAAATTCATATATGGGTGTACAATGGTTACGAGTAATCGACCACTTGAAAGGCAAAATGATTTGTTACCTTTGAAGAATTGGATGGACAACGAACATTTGAAAACCTTATATGATATGTCTTAATGGTCAAAAAACATAGGTCGTTGGATGAGATGGTCCATTTGTGATTCCCTAGCACATCTTCTTCCATTATCCCTTTCCTTCTTTGATGCCCTCAAAGGATGTGCACCATGGAACATCTCAACTTTGGACTGAAAAGAGTGGGGCTCAATGGATTACAACATTAAAGGAGGATACCATTTTCTGCTTCAAACTTCTCCTCTCCCTCAACATTCAAAAATATGAAAACAGATTTGGCATTCGAATTATTTTCCCAAGGTAAATATCTTCTAGTGGACATTGGTGCAGAGTGAAATCTTGACTGGAGAAAACATTTTAAAACAAGGGATTGAGTGACCAAAAATATGTGCACTGTGTGTTTCTCACTCAAAGTCAACCTGGCATCTATTTCTAGAGTGTGACTATGCTAACAATGTTTGGCAAGTTTATTTCTCAGAAATCAATCATCAAATGGGAATACCAAGGAGATGGATAGCTTGTTTAGTTAGTGGGTTAAAAGATACAAAGGATCTTTTAAGAATAAACCTCTTCTTAAAAGATTATGGGAAACTCTCCCTAAGTATATCTACTAGAAAATCTAGCTTGAATGCAACAAGATTGTGTTTAAATAGGAGTCGGATGCCCCTTTTAGAGTAGCGACCAAGGCCAAAGATCTCTTAGCATAGCATATAATTCCAAAGGTAAGCAATTTCTAGAAAGCCAATATAGGGAAGAGGATGAAAAAAGATGGATCCAACATTTCCAAATTTCACATSTTATCCTCAAAAGAGTAGGTTTCAATTCTTTTTTCAGATCAAATAGGTAGCTTCTATTGGATGTAATTGATTTCCAACAATGGAGATCAAAACAAATTTCATACTTTTTKTTTTTTGATGGTGCATCAAAAAGGAATCCAGGGGTGGTAGGTGTGGGAGGGATCCTCACTAATCCCAGAGGAAAAATTGAAACTTACTATGCTAAGGGATTGRGAATGTCATCCAATAATTAGGCAGAATCTTACTCTCTACTTTAGGAGATAAGGTTAGTTTTGGAAAAACAATTCAACATTTAACTATACTGGGGGATTCTAGCACTGTTGTTAAGTTGATGCAAAAGAAAATGTGTCCAACTAATTATAGACTCGCCTCTATTCTAGTTCAAGTGCAACACGAGGCTGCAAGAATTCAAAGAAACTACTTTTTCAATGTCTTAATGAGTCATAATCGCCAAGCTAACTCGTTAGCCAACAAAGCAACAAAACTCCAAATGGGGGTGATTTGGGTTAATGGAAAATTAACCATCCAAATCATACCTTAATTTTCCCTTCTATATTTAATGACAAGTACCACAATGTATTACGACATATGTCCCTCACGCGTCATCCCATCCATCAAGGCAATGTAATAAACATGACGAGGCCCAAGACTCCCTCACACATGCTCGAGCTTGCAGGAACAAAAGGTAATGAAGGCACATGTTTAATTCACCTTGGACAAGCTGGGATAATGGCCAATTTGACCTCTACTCACTAGGAGGAAGGAAAGAAACGTTATTCCTTTAGACACCATTTGAAATCACTGTTGAATCTTAGGTTGGTGGTTGGTCCTATTTCCACTATGTTTCTTCTTATTTTCATGAGTTTGGACATAAGTGCAAAGGAGTTGGCAATTAGCAAAATAGTCATCTCTAGTCTTGATCATTTTGGTTTTGAATTTGAATTTCTTAGGTGTCCTATATATGTGTGTGTGTGTGTGTGTGTGTGTGTACAGTGAGTACAAAGCTTCGATCCCTTCCCTCTAGCTGTGAGAAACTCTATTCAATTGGTTTTCGCAAGAAACTAATCTTGGTCCCCATGTCGGTAGTCAATATAGCTATCATCCAATTTTCTCTTTGTTTGATGAATTTGGTCTGTAAACAAGTTGTGGTTGATAATACAACAAATATTCCATGTTATTGGGAGTGTGGAATTGTCTTTTGAGTACTTGGGGAGGGGTGCAGAGAGTGAAAATATTTGTATTCCACTTATAAGTTGTGGATGTTCTTTATCTAAGTCACATATATGATATTAGGGGAAGTTCCCTTTAGGGTTATGTTGAACCTCTTTTGTTCTATTTCGATCCATGCCTATGGGTTTTTTGCATCAATAAGYGTCAACTTTATTTTCTACAAAAAGAAGGTCAACCATACATCATGGACCATCATTATTTACAAGAACCCAAGAGGATTTTAAGGATGCATGAAGAAATGGTTTAGGGAAACAGAGCATCCATTCTCACTCGTATCTCCAAACTTCATGAATATGAGCAACGATGTATCTCAAAATTTACAGAGGTTATGAGCACCTTGGTGCAAGTTAAGCAATAGTTGGTCATTMTTGAGGTAGAGTGCAATTTCTTAAAAAAAATGGTGGAGAATTTGAACAAAAATGCATAATCGATGGCTTCTAATCAACAGATCTCRGGATAAGGMAAATACGAGGATGAGGATACAATGATTYCACTAATAGAAGATATGGAAATTAGAGAACAAGAGCCAATAAATATTGTTACAGTCCTGGAAGAGGCTAYAAGTCATCATACTCTTTATTAGCTTATGTTTTTAAAGTTATTAGTATTTTAGGTATCTTTTATAGGATATACTACARTTGTAAAAATTGGGAAATTTTGCTAGAGTATATTTCTAAAATTTGTATTTTGATTTTGATATTTACAAATAGTTTGAACCATGAAGATACTATGTATATTTAAAGAGTGTTGTTAGCTACACTACAATGATTTTTTATAATACAAATTACCCAGTTTCTGTTTAAAATAATAATAATAATGACCAAATGTGTTTTATTTTTGTGGTAGATTGACACGTTATTCTAGTCTTAATTGTATTGAAACAATAAATAAAAAATACATTAACATAACATAACAAAAATGATTCCTCATTTTCACTATATTTATTGCTTCTTAAATCAATTTTTATTGAAATTTATGATTAAATTTTATTATTTATTAAAGAATTTTATGGTTAGTTATTATGATTATTTTAAAAAAAAAAATTCTGTGTTATTATTATTAATTAATTCAAAATTGTGTTTTTTTCCAAGGAAAACTTTATGGGAACCCCTAAGCACTTCCCCACATTTCATGAATGGTACCTAGTGTAAATCCATCAATAATGATTATGGAGTTTGATTTGATAGGGACATCAAGTGATGCACATAAGAGAGCCAACTAGTCCATGGAGTCAACCTCATTAAGCTCAAAATACTCAACCACTTGAACTAGCCCATTGGGCTAAACTTGAAATTGAGTTATTATTAATGAATTTTGATTTTTTATGAAGTGATAATATATCACAAGGTTTTTGAAAAAGTAATTACATTTTCGAGACTATAGTATAAAGAGTATCAATAAAAGATATATAAATAAAAAATTAATCAATAACTACACGTAATGAGAAATATATATAGTACAAATTATATCTATAGAATCATAATTAACCATGCATGTCAAAGTATAAATGTAAAAGGTATAAGCAAAAAATAACTAGAGAGAGTAGCAATATATCATTAAAGTCATCATTAACAACAATAGCAATGGCAACAACAAGCTCATCATCATCATTATCATTGTGATCCTCATTCTCATCCTGATTTGTAATTTGTGATCTCTATAAAATAATTACAAAACAATATTTATGTTAGAACTTGTCTTTAATTTTATATTAAAAAATACAATCACAAACTATGCATTATTGGTATTTCATTTTTTTTTGTAAATTCCTAAGTTATATCATTAAAAATACAGTAATATTACAATCAATATATTTGGGGTAAACTAAGAAAGAGACATCCAGAAAGAGACTCAAAGTTATAAAGACTGCGCCTGCCCTTATTGGAAAACCAAGCATTCAAAACTTGGAAAAACATGTCTGCCTATAGAGGGAAAACAAGCTCTCAAAATAAAAATACATGTTTTAGCATTGTTTGACCTTTCATAAGCAAGAACTGAAACTAAACAAAAATTAAGAAACCTCAAAACAGACAAGAGCAAGAGACTTCAGGAGGAATACCTCGAGGGGGGATTTCTTTGACCACTAGGAATCCAACGAATTTGTTGTCACTGGAGGAACTAGTGGATATGGATTGTGCTTCCTTGGTGGGCAATCTCGTACTTTTAGTGAAGGA
>JASDQU010295732.1:7404-28871 GCA_032191745.1 Picea mariana | reverse complement strand
TGTATCTTGTCACTGATAAATGAGGGAAACCCACTCAAATATCTTTGAATATTCACATGTTCATCTTTGATAAAAGGCACATAATTCAACAGTTCTAAAAATATTCTTTCATAGTCGTCTATTGTCATGCTCCCAAGCTTGAGTTCGAAGAAATCCTTCATTTTCCTGTCATATTACCACTTGGTTAAGTATTTATTTTGGAAATACCTCTTGAACTCTTTCCAAGTCACTTTCTTCTCTTCAAATTGCCACACTTGCACATATTGATCCCACCACATTGATGTCTTTACCTTTAACTGATAGATAACAATTATTCATTTTTCCCTTGCGGAATAGTTATGCAGTTGGACGTACTTCCTCATACCCAGAAACCAGTTCTATGCATATTCATCCTTTTTGTGCTCACCATTCAGACCCATCTGCTTGTTGATTACTTTTCAACTTCATTGTATCAGTCAAAAATTTGGGTGTTAGAAGCCACAGAAGGGTCGAAGATCATTTATGTTAGTGTGTCATAGGAGCCGATGGGTTTGAACCTTGTGAATGTGGTGAGCAAGGATGTGGTTTCCTTATGGTGCACTATTTTCTTCTTTTCTTTTGTTTTTGAATTTTGCTGATCCTCATCTCCGTCTTTTCCTACATCTTTGTCCTAATTTTTGTCAAACTCTTTTCCCTTGTCTTTTTCAACATCCTTTTTAGGGTAGTCTTCATTATTCTCAGTGTTCTCCCCCTTATCTTTCTCAACATTATATTTTTTTTTTGAATTTTGTTGCTCCTCATATTCATCTTTTCCTACATCTTTTTCCTGATTTTTGTCAAACTCTTTTCCCTTGTCTTTTTCAACATCCTTTTCAGGGTTCTCTTCTCCATTATTCTCAGTGTTCTCCCCCTTATATTTATCAACATTATTTTCTTGATCATTGTATTGGATTTCATTCTTCTGTGGAGGAAGTGATTGATCCTTAGTTGGACTCTCTGGAGGGGGAGTTATTTTTCATGTTGACCCCTTATCGGTGTTGCTTTCTCCTTTATCCTGTGAGTTGGTATTTTGAGTCGAATCTTGTGGACCTATCCCTTCTTCATGTTTTGTATCATTATTTTCCTTGTTTTGTTCTTCCTTGCATCCTTGTTCGATCTACTCAGGGACTTCTAGTCTAATTGTTAGAAACTTTATTGGTGCTTTGTCTATTAATTGTTTTGAGGGAAACCTATGCTCTAGACCTCGACTGTGGTCTTCCCTTTGTTCTTCTGTGCCTTTATGTACTTGTGATTCTTTGGCTTTGTCTATAGGATCTTTTTGGTGAACCAAATGGTGTTATCTAACCCTATTAGATTGATCTGAATTATTTGATCGAGTCGACTTTGAGTGGGTTGACTTACTTGTGTGGGTCGACTCTGTTGGTTTGGCTGACTCGACTGTGCTCTTCTACTTTGTAACATTGTTTTGATTTGATACTTCGAATTCTTCAAATACATAAGGGTTCAATTCAATATTCTCATTTGTGGTGTTTTCCTTGTTGGACTAGTTTTACAATGTTTCATCAAATGACACTCGGCAGTGCATCCTTCTTGTTTTCTTCTGCGACCAGGGATTTTCTTTATTGGCGTTCTATATTCAATGATTGGTACATGGTCGACATGTGGGGATTATCTTGTCAATTCTATTTTTCTCTAGCATGTTCTCTGCCCTTTTGGAATGGACTTGGTGCTTGGGGCAGGTCGGGTTGATTTTGGTAAACTTTCTGCAGCAACGTTGGTATGATTGGTACTAACTTCTTGTTGATCCAATTTTTGTTTCTTCTACCTTCTTATTTCAACCTTATTTTATATAATAGCTTTGGATTTTATTGCTTCGGTGCATTCTTATTTGATTTGGGCCATGGCCTCTTTGAATTTTGTCCCCGTAGTTGACTGCATTATTTTTCTAGTTGTAGTCGCCTCCTCTCAAGGCTCTTTGTCTTTCTGCTTTACCTGCTAAACTATTTTACTAGTAATATTGTTGAGTATTTATTTTATGAGGGGGTCCTCAAAGTTCAATAGTTCATCTGACTGAAATAATTCATGCTAGTTGATGGCGATGTTTGTTGGTACTGCATCTGACAAGACTAGTTGCTTTCCTTTTCCTCTCTTTCCTGTTGTTTTCTTTTTATTGGAGTCTATTTTGTAGGGGGTTCTTTTTAAATTCCAAATATTCCATAAACAATATAATGTACAGTTCTTCTTTTTCTTCCTCTTTCCAGCATCCGTGAGCGATGTTAAGAAGGTTGATTCCGTTTGTAACACTTTTGGTGGGATTTCCATTTGGTATCCAATTTTTCTTTCTAGTTCTTCAAATGTTTGCAGTCGTGTCAGTTGGTAGTCCATCTCCTTGTGTACCAGTGTCAACTCCACTCCACACCAAAACTTGCTAGTGTCGATGCTCAATTGAATGTGGAAGGGTGTTAGTAGTGCTTTATCGACTACCTGCTCGACCCTCCACATGTGAGACACGTTTTTTATATTGATGACCCATGTTTTAAACACTTTGTCGGTTGAAAAATATTTCGATGAGCCCATCGCTCTAGCTGCAAAAATCCTATAATTTTCCATGGAGGGTATCTCCTTCGCTGTAAATGTTTCTTCCCTGACTGAATTGGACTGGTCTGTAGCGATCTATATCAACAGGGAAGGAAATATTATTTTCTGACCTATAGTGGTGAAGCACAATGATACAATAATGTAGGTCCACTTCACGTGAAATTTTATAACTTTGTTGATGAGAAGGCCCTTGGAATTATTTGTAGGTGTTCCTCATATAAGATATTGTATCCAGTCATCTAAATTGGGTTTTTTTTGGCACTGGAATCCCCTCGCATGCAAACCTTATTATTCGGTGTATTATCCCCCATGTGTTTCCAAATGGGTAGCCAAGCCAGAGGTCACCGCCATGGTACAAACTGATTAGAAAATTGTGTTTCTTCTTCTTTCCAACCCCCAAGATTTGTTATTTGGGGGATCCTAGGTAATGTTGAATGCCAAGTTTTTCAAAAAAAAAAAATTCTTCTTTCCAAATGTCGGCCTCCATGCCCCATGCCACAAAGTTCTTCTAGTGTAAGTCCTAGACGATTTCTTCCATGCAATCCTGTCAAATATTGTGCATTCGAATTTCGAGCTCAGTCGTTGTGGATCTATCAAACTTGTATTTGATTCTTGGCTCCACCAAAGTGTCTTGAACCTGTCCTCACATTCTTGGCATGTTTTTAGAATGATATTGATCGGGAAGGGATGTTGATTTGGAAGTACCGAGGTTGAATTATCCATTGCAAGTTCACGGTTTTGTCCACTCGGGACCTCTTGAGTGAAAATAAAAGTGGTAAAGTCATATACATTGTTGATATTTATAAGAGGGGAGGTGAAGGGAAAATTAAATTTGGGCATCAATATTTGGGTTTCTCGGAAATCGTTATTTTTTAATGGCATAATTGCTTGTTCGTGTGAGAGGACAGATGTGTCGATGGAGAATTGGTGGTCGACCACATCATGTCAGGATTTAATTGGGTCAAAGTGTTTCTATTGGTCGATTCTTTCGACTGGGTCGGTTTTTTTTTCTTGATGAGCTCTTCCAACTTGGTCAAATTTTTGTTTTGATCGATTTGTGTGCTCTAGTTGAGTCGGTCCTTCCAGTCGATCCAAGATATTTGGTCGAACCGACCTACTAGTCATCTTCTTTTCCTTTTTCGACTTTGCTTATGTTTGGTTTTTTGTAATCATATTTTTTATGTCGATTGGATTGATGATGATCATGCTCGCTTGATTTGGTAATATCATACTTGCTTGACTTATATATTTCATGCTCGCTTGATTCTCTTGCTCACTTATTCAAAAGTTGTCGAAGGTCTTTTTTTGGGTTGAGATTTCTTTAGACTTTTGTTTATCTTCTTGGTATATTCTTTGTGATGACGAGGGACATTGTTCTCCTATCTACTTTGATTCATTGACTTAGAAGACGCATTATCTTGATAGTTTAGGGTCCGAAATGGTTTGTTAAGTAGTTCCCTACCTTTCAACAATTTTGTACCTAACTCTTCACAACTGACTATTTTATTACTAATGTTATTTTCTTTCTTTCTTTTATTTTATTTTCTTTATTTTTATTATTATTGTATTTTTTTCCGACTCGACCTAGGCTTCCATAAGTGGTTTTTGACCTAGTTGAGACCTGGTCACACCCCAGAAGAGGTTTTCACCAACATGTATCATGATTGTTATATTGATGTTATTGGTAGCATCGGACATGTATTTCCGCATAGGTCTATGTGTCTAGACATGTGGAAATCGTCCAAACCCTTCTACTCTTGAATTTACTTTAGTTAAAGGAATTATTAAAGTAAATTGATTTTATTAATTAATTATGTAATTAGTTAATTGATTTATTTGAGGAAAGTACTAAAAGTACTTAACTGTGGATTTTAACATTGTACAATGTTTTACTACAAACACATTTTCAATAAAAGAACATAAAATATACAATGGAAAATACACACATTACAGAGAGATTTTTCCCCTGGAAACCCAAACCGAGAAAACCATCATATTATATATTCATTCATAGTGACACATTGTTTACAATACAATATACATATAAGATCTAGTGGCATCCAAAACCCTAACCAATGACCTAGATTAGTCAACAACCCTAATTCCTTAATCGAAAATAGAAAACCATCGACAAAAACCATGTGCCGAAAAACCGCCCAACAACGGACATGAAAATTTAGGCGACATGAAAAATGAGGTAAAAATGTGACACGTTTCCTGAGGAAAAAAAATTCTCGGGGGGGCTAGCAGCCCCCCCGTGCATCTGATGCACGTAGCAGACACCAGGTATAGTCATGCGAAGAATATAACACATACCCAACATTCTCCCACTTGTTGTTTTCTTTGCATGCAAGGGGTTAACAAGGTTACATAGTCAACAATCTAGGGCAACAATGCCCATGGATCCTCTACACCAAGAGAACTTCTCAATGCTCACAATTTTTTTTAATGAATCAACAACATTCTTCAAAGTGTCCACCTTCATCAGCAACACTTTCTTTTCTTCAACCATGTCTCTCAAAAATTGATATTGAATATCAATATGCTTTGCCTTTGAATGATAAGTCGAGTTCTTCACCAGAAAAATTACACTTTGAATGTCACAATCTATCCTTACAACTTATTGTACCAACCCAATACCTAAACACAATATTTGTAACCATACTCCTTCCTTACTTGCATGAGTTTCTACCATGTATTCAACTTTTGTAGTTGAAAGTCCCACTAGAGCCTGTTTTTTGCTCATCCAACTGATTTCTCCTCCAAATAGGTTAAACACATACTCGCTTGTATATCTCCTACAATCCAAATCTCCCGCCTAGTCTGCATCTACAAATCCATGTATGTCCAACACTCTATCCAATCCTAGTCTTCCTTGGTAGCACAATCCATAGCTAGCAGTTCCACGCAAATACCTGAAAACCATTTTTACTGTTGTACAATGCTCCTTCCCTAGTTTTGACATATACCTGCTCAAAACTCCCACTGCATGTGCAATGTCCAATCTAGTACAGACCATTGCATACATAAAACTGCCAACTACACTCACATATGGAACATAAGACATGTCCTCCTCCTCTTCCTATGTCTTGAGACACTAATCCACAGATAACTTTACACCAACGAGAATAGGCACCTTGATCGGTTTACATTCCTACATATTAAACCTTTGAAACATTACCTCGACATATTTTCTCTGATTTAACTAGAGTTTCATCTTTTTCCGATCTCTTTTAATTTCCATGCCCAAAATAAAATTTGAAGCACCAATATCCTTCATGTCAAATTTAGAGGACAACCGATTTTTCACATCCTGGATAATCTATTTTTTGTTTCCTATCAGCAACATGTCATCCACATACAAGACCAAAGAAATCAAATGATCAACAATTAATTTAAAATACACATGTTGAGCACTCAACACACCCTAAAATTCTACGTCAAATTTCACTTTTTGGGTACCACTTGATCTCTTGTGAATGTCTAATTCAATCTTAGTATGAAAATGTTGCATGTGCTCATCTTCTGTTTTTAATTTTTTAAGTCTTCAAAGTTGTTCGGGCAAGCAAAAATCATCATGAATTAACAAAGATTAACATTTGATTAAAGAACCAAGAGATCCTCAGGACCAAAATAGTCGAGTCTCGACCCCCATCGACCTCGGCGGAAGGAAGTCTTAATTACGCGACAAGAACTATGCAAGAAATGTCATCAATGACCGACCCTCGTCAGTGTCGGGATTTTTTTAAGAAAGTAAGCATCATGCGAGTGAAGGAAGGATCGTCGATCGCTGACTGTCAAAATGTTATCGGCATCGGAGATTCACAAAAATGTAACCTGCAAAGAAACTACACGCTTGAACATTGATCCCCGATACCCATCGGCATCAGAAGTTTTCTAAGAAGGATACCAACGGAAACATACGCAAGGTGTCGTCGATCCTCAACCTGTCCGCTGAGAAATGCGACGTGATGGGATGTTATAGCTCTAAGATACACTAGATATGACACATTTAAAAGATTAATTAATTACAGGATCACGCATCAGTTGCTAATTCATGCATAAAGAAAAAGGACCGTTTAAACCTCTCGATACAATGCATCTCCCCCCACGCCTCCATTGTCAACCAACATATAATTTATTTGCAGATATTCGACGGTAGGTTGTTTTGAATTGCATCCATTACTCGCATTAACTGGTTGATACGATTGGTAGGATCTCTCTCGTTATATTCTTTTGAGACATTATATATGAGCTCATTCTGCACACAAAAAAGTTTGGAGCACCCAGAAGAGCAAGACGAGCGATCTGGAGAAATATTCGAAGGTCCAGTGAGAATTAAAACCACAATTTTAGAAAGAATTACAGGTATGTACCGTCTTATGGGTGTTTTACTCTTCAATTCATATGTTTTCGTCCAACGTTATTCTGTACACATTTCTAAAACATCGTTTTCAGTTGTAGGAACAATGCCTCCAAAGAAACCAACCACCAGGAAATCCCCAAGGGCACCAAATCTACAAGAACCAGAGGCGGGAGAAGGTTCCTCCCCATCAGTCGCAAGGCAACTGGAATTCGCTCCAAATCCAGTGCCCATCATCAAGACATCCAGCAAGAATGCCTTTGTCCATCCCCCGATCTTTGGAGACACAAAGGTGAACATCGGGACCAAAAAATTATTCCCTCGCTGGGAAGAACTGTTTAAGAAAATCAAGAAGGAGGAAACCCTCAAGTATGCCCTGCACAACGATCCTGATACGAGAAAACTTCACGACGAAGTTCTCCCGAATGTCTGCAAGGCTTATTTACACATGGTGGCAAGAAGGACTCTGGTATTTCCCTGCATCTAACTCTTGAAATGGCTTATTGATCACATTGATACACAGAGGTGCTTGATTAACGACGACAATGGCGGATGCGTCGGGATTTTCCTAGTAGTATAAGTTCAGAGTTACTACAAGCTCAGGGAGCCAGAAGAACGTTTAAGCATTGAATTTGTTTTGATTTTCTATTAGAAGCACGACACCATCAAGATTATTTCGTCCTAATGGAGAGAAGATAAAATGTTCACCAATCAGACCTCCGACTGGTACCCAACGACCAACCTGAGAGAGCCTTACATCTATCTAATGGCCCTTCTCTTCTGATTGCATGGGGAGAAATAYTGTGTTAGGTTTTCGAAGGCATGGATGCCTTTGGCTTATACTGTAKCCATTTCTGGAATAGGTTTTAACTGGGGTGTAATCATCTCCAAACARTTGATCACTTGTATACGACAAGCTTAGACACCAAAAGAGGGAGAAACCCCTTCCTTCTACATGGCCTCATATCTGTTGGACGTCGTTTGTGCCAAGAACGTCTTTGTTGGAATGAACTTAAGTTGGCATTCCTCTGAGCTCTTGGTCCATGTATACTTCAACATCCTTTGGGAAAAAAAGGTACAATAAATCTTATTCTCTCATCTGTGACCAGTTTATTGCACGCGTTTATTCTCTGTTGTTCAAGAAAGAATGCCCAAGGGTGTCGGATGCAGCCAAAAGGGTGGTATCGAAAGTAGGCCACTAGTATCTAGATGAGTGTGATACCTACATCAGGGTTTTCGGTGCCACATGAGCACCCTATCTATTACCTGTGTATGTCCCCCATTGACTAGTATTAGGGGAAATCTATTATCAAACCATTTTGTAGGGCTACAACGCCACTTTGATAAAGGACAAGAAGCGAGCCTTCATACCTCATGGGTTTCATATTGGCTTCTACATGGTCAAAGACACCACGCATGTTAAGCAAGAAGGATTAAGTCAATTAGAATTTTGATTCTGGACTGGTCGTTTTCACAAACATGATCCCAAAGGTCTGGTCATGAAGTATGCATCATAGGTATCATCTTGTTGGCCCTATTCGCATGACCGGTTTAAGGATGAAATCTTCACCAAGAATGCTCGAGACTAGGATGATGTGGTGGCAAGGATGGATAATCCTAATGAAACCAAGTTTAAGGCCATGAGTTTGGATGAGAAAGCAACAATCCTGGAACAATCGGCTCAAGAGATCCTCAGGGTCAGAGAAGAAAGGATAATATTTGAATCAGTCGAAGCGGTGGAAGTTTCTCAAGAAAATACAGAAACAACAGAGATATACCAGGAAACTCCTGTACAGGATATGGATCTCCCCGAGACTCAGAATGCACAGGAGAGTGGGTCACTCTTGTATCAACAAGCCCAGTTTTTAATGAAGCAGATGCAGTACAACCCAAACCTTGTCAAGTTGTAAGGCTTCCTATCGATAGCCCAGAAGAAAGCTTGGCGGAGCCAAGCGGCCTCGATTTCATAAACCTTGATAGCACCAATGAGTCATATGACCCTGAATCCACAACACCACCGACCAATTCATCAATGTATACAGTGATGATGAGAGCCTGGAAGCATCTCAGAGAACTCATGTGCATGTCCAAGAAGAAAAGGGACCTGAGAAGACTTCTTCTCCTGCTCCCAAGGTTCAAACCTAGAAAATTCAACAAAAGGAAAAGGAAGTCGAAAGCGGCCTCGACACAAATATGCCCTATGCACCGAAGAATCGAGAAGACAATCTGAACAACAAGTCAGAACCGGGTGAGCCAAAGGAAGGATTCTTACAAAAGGACGTCAGCATTTCAATGGCCGATGCACAAGTAAGTATCGAGCCCACTCCCAACGCCTCTATTGCACTCGACACTCCAATCCTCGACAAGAGTCAAAAAGAGGTCGGGCCTTTGGAGCACAATGAGGAAGTTCGGGAATCGGATCTTGAACAAATTCACACCACTAGAAGTCTGGGAAACACACTCACATGGGGTGATCAACATATTCTGGAACCAGTGGAAAATAATCCTTGCAGACATTTGGGAGAACTTCCTCGTTGATTTTTCTCGTATCAGGATCGTTGTGTGGGGCATACTCAAGGGTTTCCACCTTCTTGATTTTATTAAATAGTTCTTCCCAACGAGCAAATATTGTTTTGGTCCCGATGTTTGCCTGTGTGTCCCCAAAGGCTAGGGGCTAGATCAAGGCCTTCTTGGTGGTTGTCTTGATGACGAGCATTGGCTTTGGAGTGAATTCTAGTTGCCTTGCGACTGCTGGGGAGGAACCTTCTCCCACCTCTAGTTCTTGTAGCTTTGGCACCCTTGGGGATTTCCTGGTGGTGGGTTTCTTCGAAGGCATTGTTCATGCAACTATAAACGATGTTTTAGAAATGTGTATAGAATAACGTTGGACGAAAACATATGAATTGAATCCTAAAACACCCATAAGCTGGTACATACTTGTAGTGCTTTCTAAAATTGTTGTTTTAATACTCACTGGACCTTGGAAGCTTTCTCCAACTTGCTCGTCTTGCTCTTCCGGGTGCTCCTAACTTCTTTGCATGCAGAATGAGCTCATACATAATGGCTCAAAAGAATATAACGGGAGAGATCCTACCAGTCGTATCAACCAGTTAATACGAGTAATGGATGCAATTCAAAACAACCTATCGTCAAATCTCTGCAAATAAATTCTACATTGGTTGACGGTGGAGGTGCGGGGGGAGATGCATTGTATTGGGAGGTTTAAACAATCCTTTTGGTTTACGCATGAATTAGCAACTAATGCATGATCCTGGAATTAATTAATATTTTAAATGCATCGTATCTTAGAGCTAGAATGTCCCATCACGTCGCATTTCTCAACGGACAGGTCGGGGATCAATGACACCTTGCATATGTTTTCGTTGGTATCCTTCTTAGAAAACTTTCGATGCTAACGGGTATCGAGGATCGGTGATCGGAGATCTTTTCAGGCGTGTAGTTTCTCTGTAGGTTACATCATCATGAATCTCTGATGCCGATAACATTTCGGTAGTCGACAATCGGAGATATCCTTCCTTCACTCGCGCGACGCTTACTTTCTTCAAAACTTCCCGACACCGACGAGGTTCGGTCATCGGTGACATTTCTTGCATAGTGCCTATCGCGTAATTAAGACTTCCTTTTGCTGACGTCGATGGGGGTCGAGACTTGGCTATTTTGATCCTGGGGATCTCTTGGTTCTTTAATCAAATGTTAGTCTTTGTTAATTCATGATGATTTTTGCTTGCCCGAACAACTTTGACAGACTTAAAAAATGAAAAACAAAAGACAAGCACAGGCAACATTTTCATACTAAGATCAAATTAGACATTCACAAGAGATCAAGTGGTACCCAAAAAGTGAAATTTGACATAGAATTTTAGGGTGTGTTGAGTGCTCAACAAATGGTGATTCACTGGGCAAAAGCAGAATCCTTGTTCCTTCCTCAAGGCTCGACTCATATAGAAGCAGGTGGAGAACTTAACTGGCTTTGAATCCGAGCCTCTTTTACCCTTGCATTTTGAACTTCTTCGGTTGATGCTTCTAGGTCTGCCCGTGGGGTTTTAACCTTTATTCCTCCTTCGTTCCTGTAACCCTGACTCATGCCCCTTTTTAGACAAAAATATAACAAAGTACTCACTGGCATGAAGCCTTTAGTTACCTTTGATCACTCGTTGTGGTGTTTCTCCGCTTCCAGCAAGCGTCCATAGCCCCGGCGGAGTCACCCCAACATCACAGACCTTTCTCCAATGCCATCAAGTGTCTATAGCCCCAGCGAAGATATTTGCATGCCCTCTCCTACTGTTCACTCTTTTGATAATATCAATTTTATTTCAGCATGACGTCCTGAGCGAGTGGGGAGAGGAGGATGTATGTTTATTCACAAAGTGAGATGGATAAGGTGGATCCTTTACTAGCTTCGTCGTATGGGTTCATGTAGTCCTTTCCACCTTTCCCTCAATTTCTTACCAAACCACTAAGTAGACACTTCTGACATTTCTCGAAAGTTGTACATTTGCGCAAGTTGGGTAGAGGACTATTCAAAGTGACCGTAGGTTCCTTGATGTGTTTTTTGTTGTTTGTGAGTGATGAGTTAGGAACAGATTTCACTATGTCACATTATTTGAGGTCGACCATTGTATTGTTGAACACAACCTTCAAAAGTGCGGAAAAAAAAAAAACTGCAAAAAGAAAATAAAGCAAAATCACAAAGATCTATCTAAAACCGAAATCATGAAAACAACATACGAACAAAAGAGATTATTTGTTATTATTATTATTATTACTGTAAATATTGTTTTAGGGATTTTCCATTGACTGGGAGGGAATCAGGTTCTCCCCTTAGATTCTATAACCGATAAGTGCCTACCCCAATCTTCTCAGCTACCTAGAAAGGTCTGAGCCACAGATTCTGAAACTTAGAATGTTTCCCTTTCGGTTCATTTGCTTTGTCCCACTTCAGGACTTGATCTCCTACTTCGAAGTTCTTCTCTTTAGCCTTATGCTTATCGAACCATCTTTTCACTATCTGTTGGTGATCTAGGAACTTTGACTTAGCATTTTCTCTCTCTTCTTCCAGCATGAGCAGAGTTTTGATTCTTTGTTGTATGGCCGATGAAGGTTCCTTGCTGGAAACTTAGGCTTGTTGAAGAGATGGAAGATAGAGCCCGTTCGGGAGAATGGATTCTTGCTCGTAAACTAGAAAGAATGGGGAATTTCCTATAGCTTCCTTGGGTGTGACTCTATCGGCTCACAGAGCATTATGGAGTAGATTATGCCAATTCCTTTGGTTACCTGCAACCATCTTTTTTAATATGCTCACTAGGTTCTTGTTAGTTGATTCTGCCACTCTGTTTCCCTGGGGATAACAATTTTTCGAGTATCGAATTATGATTCCTTTGTCCAGAGAAAACTCTGTCAAAAGGGTGGAAGAAAAATAAGCAGCATTATCAAAGACTAGGACAGAATGGATTCCAAACCTTGTGATTAGTTGTTGTTCTATGAATGGAATTACTATCTTCTCGTTTATATGAGTTAGAGGGATGGCCTCTGCCCATTTTGTGAAATAATCGGTAGCAGTAAGAATGTACTTGTGTTGTTTTGAAGAGCTTGGTGTAATTTCTCCTATGATATCCAACCCCCATTGCTCAAAAGGCCTAGAGACAGTCACAGGTTGGAGTTGGACTGTTGCTCTCTTCTCCTTCCCTACGCTCATTTGACAGGTTTTACAGTTTATAGCATAGGTATGAGCGTCTTTGAACAAGGTGGGCCAGTAATAACCAGCCCTCGGTATCTTATGAGCGGTGGTGTTTCCTACGAAATGTCCACCAGTAGGGCCATCATGGAGTTCCTTCAGTACTTCATCTGCATATTCATGTTTGAGACATCTTAAGAGTACTCCATCATAATTAATTTGGAAGAGTATCGAATTGAGGAGGCGTTATTGTGCAAATTTTAACCTGAGAGCTCTCCTTTCCCTGGGCTTGATATTTTCTGGGCAGGCCCCATGGTATAGGAGGTAGTTCAGATTCTTATACCAAGACTCGGGCCCTGGTAAAATGTATGAATATTCCCCACACCATAATTTCGTTTCATTCTCCCATCCAGAATCTTCATTTGCTTGGTCCTGGGCTTCAACTGGCAGATTGCATAACCCTTGCCCTTTAATTAGCTTGGTAGGTTTTATATATAGGTCAAATTCTTGAACTACTTCCATCCAGTTCCCTCTTCTTTCCCCCATCTCTTCCTGAGTAAACAAGGATCAGACTGCAGGGTGAGGCACAATCACTTTGGTGTGGTTCTTGAGGATGTAAGACCTGAAGTGTTTTACTTCCTTGTAAACCGCATAGGCATGTTTGTCAACAGCATGATAGTTAAGCTCAACTCCTTGGAGATTAGTGCTCATGAACGACATCAGAGCTTCATTGTTGTCATCATCCTTCTGAGTCAATACTGTGGCTAACGACTGGGTGGAGGCGTAAGTGTAGAGGAAGAAGTCCCTATTGAAATCGTAACTTCGTAGCACAGGGGCCCGAGATATGGCAGTTTTAATATTGTTGAAAGCATCTTTTCGTTGATCATCCCACTTAAATTTGGTATCTTTGTGAATCATCTTTTTTAAACGTTTGATGATTTCCGCAAAATCGGGAGTGAATTTCCTCACAAAATTTATTTGCCCAAAAAAGGATTGCATAGCTTTCTTGTTATGGGGTAACGAGAGTTGAGATATGGCCCTAATCCTTTCTGGGTCTATGCAAATACCTTCTTGGGATATAATATGACCTAACAGCTTACCTTCCTCGACGTCGAAAATGGTTTTCTTTGGATTTAAGGATATACCGATTTTCCTACACCTTTCGAAAATTTGAGTTAAGTGTTGGATGTGTTCTTCTCTGTTCTTTGAATACACGATTACGTCATCTAGATACACTACCACACACTTGTTGATTAGTCCCCGRAATTTTATGTCCATGGMCCTTTGGAAATTTGAYCCTGTGTTGATTAACCCAAAAGGCATGCGTTTATAAGCAAAGGTTCCCCACTTGGTTCGGAAGGTGGTTTTTRAACGATCTTCCTCCGAAACCAGGACTTGGTTGTAACCTGAGAAACCGTCCAATAGGGAGAAAATATCTGAGCCTGACACAGTCTGCAGGAGTTGTTCCATTGGCGGTACTGGGTGATTTTCCTTTTCTGAATCTCTATTGAGATTTCTAAAATCTACGCATAAGAGAATTTCTCCAGACTTTTTTCCTCACAGGAACCAGATTCACTGCCCATGCGGAATGCCTGACCTGAAAAATGATCTTGGCATCTAAAATTTTCATTAATTCCTAATACATGAGAGGTTCTAGGGATGGGTGATATTTTCGGATCTTTTGTTGGAAAGGTTTCACCTCAGGTTTCAACGGTATAGTGTGTTGAATGATGCAGGTATCATATGTTTTCAGATCTTGATAGGACCATGCGAAGACATCTTGGTATTGTCTAAACAATTTGAGATAAGCTTTCATTTATTCCTTAGATGTAGTCTTTCCAAGATTCACATTCTTTGGTTTTTCTGGGGTCCTAAGATTTATAGTTTCATGCAGAGGACAAGAGCTACCAGTCTTTGTGTTTCTAGGTCCCTTAAATCATTCTTTCAGATCAAACATATTTTCTAGATTAGCTATCCCTTTCGGGATTGTGTGAGACTTTGATTTATCAATAGGTTGTCGTGTCCCTCTGTCAATTTCTCTTGGAATACTTCATCGTCAATATCCAAATCTTTGAAATTGTCTTAGTTAGTCAAGAATTTTATGATCTTTTCATCACCTTCAAAGACTTTCCAATTAGAAATGTTATTAGGCACCAACGGTTTATAGAGAATCTCCACAGTGAATCGGGAGGCTTCATAATCCTCTAGAGGCGAAAGCCTGGAAGCAATTGTGGCCAAGGAGTCAGCAAGAATATTCTTTTCTTTGGGGATCGTTGTAATATTGAAGGCTTCAAAATTCTCTACTAACCTATGCACCTCCTGTTGATAGTTCTTTAGGTGAAGATAATTGCAATGTATAGTATTCCTTACTTGTCTTAAACGATGATTTTGAAATCTCTGAAAACCTTCAATTCTTTGACATTCAAGTCTATAGCTTTCTTTAATCCTTGTACTAGATATTCATATTCGGCAATGTTGTTTGTACATTCAAATTCTAGCATACAAGATAGGAAATGACATTTACCTTTAGGATCAATGAGGGTGCAACCTGCTCTTGACCCTTCTTGCAATTTAGATCCATCAAAATATAAGGTCCAAATTTATGAACGACAATCGCCCTTTTCTTTTTCCTTATTAATTTCTTGCTCTCCTATCTCTTGTTCTGTAATCTCTAGCACGGGGTCTTGGCAGAAAAGGGCATCTTCTGTCAGTATCGACGACTTCTCTTGGAAAACCATTTCAGATTTTTGAGTGAGGGGAATGTCGGACAAGAGATGAGCAAAGTTTCTGAAGTGGGATTCACATGAATAATTTCCCAAAACGGGGAAATCTATGGACGAGGGTTCGTTCGGGGTTTCTAGATCAGTGACCATGTGTTTCATATATCTCTCCCTATCGATTATGATCATGTTATTGTAACCCTTCAGTGGTAGACAAAGGTCTGCCCAGTCTGTACTAAAATATCAGTTTATCTTTTCAGACCAATCTCGTATTAGTAATAACCCATAGGCTGTTGGAATATCTACCATAATGATTTCAATCACCTGCACAAACTTAGGATGTGTTGCTATCCTGATCATTACATCTTTGAGTTCTCCCATGACCTTGACCTGGGTTATGTCTATTTGTATGACATGTTTATCACTACTAAGAGGAACAACATTTAACTTTTTGCAAACAGACAAGGTCTTAAATCCCTAGTTCAACAGTAGGAACCAAACCTGCCACCAAGGACCAATTAGACTCTACAGCATTTAGAATGGACTGGTTCTCCAGATCTTGCGATCCAGCCAATTAATCGATGGGCTTTAAGGTTTTCTTGTGAAATCTCTTCCTTCAGTTTGGACTATCTCTTTTGTATTTTCCCTTGGGTGGGACCGATGTGAGGTGTAAGATGGTATAAACCAACTTGGAAACAAAACAGAATTAAGTTCTAACTATTGGGGAAGAGGTTGAGCTTGGGATAACCCACTACTCAAACATGCAGATGACAATTCTATACCACAGGCCTTGGTGGCGGGTTTGGTTCCTACTGTTGAACTAGGGATTTAATACCCATCAACAGAATTGGCGCTAGAAGGAGGGCCTGAGAATGAATGGTTGGATATATATTCTACAAAGTATTTCAAATAGCCTATAGATTCAAAATAGCCCACATGCATGACCAGTCATTCCCAAGACATCCCACACACGCTAATAACTCCTGGAATGAGTAACTCACCCCAGCACGAGGAAGAACCTGTTCACCATGAAATACCTTACACTCTTCCTCATGCGGAAGTAAATCAATTCAAAAGAATCACAAGAGCCTACGCTTGGCAGATTAGTGTGTTGTCCTTAGCTCCCATACTCCCTCAAAGAAAACAACAAAGTAGACCAATGGTTAGCACTCCCGATGAGGTTTTCCTACACTCTGTATAAGACTTAATAGATTTCGCGATTACTGAAATACAATAAACACTTGATTTGATACCTGAAACGCCATCTGGAAATGTCTCTAAACCAAACGATTTCTCCAAACAAGAGGAGTTTAACTCAGAGTCTGAAGATATGGAAGGAAACAACAACCATAATAATGAAAGGGGGAACCCGCCTCTAAAAAATCAACCCTGGTTAGCCAGAGACACTTTGGCCCTCCCGAGACTAGTCCATAACCTTTCCCGGAATCCAGAGAAGTTGTTGCCTAAGTTCAATTCCGAAACCTATGGATTTCCTGAAGATAATATCAAGAAATTTATACTAGCAATCAAACTTATGAATGTCCAACATGAAGATGTAGTTTGCAAGCTCTTTCCCTACGTTTGAAAATTCATCTTCCACGTGGTATTTTAATCTGCCAGTAGGATCTATAACTAGCTGGACCAAGTTCCAGAAAGGCTTTCTAGATAAATTCGCAAGGGAAACTACTACGGGAGCTCTGATGGCTGAGTTATTCACCGCCACCATGAGTTAGAAAGAAAGAGTCAAAGATTTCAATCAAATATTCACGACCATCTTAAACAAGTTTCAGCCTGAAGTGAAACCAACCCAGGAATTGAAAATCGTGGTTTACGCTAACGCGCTCCCGTCTTCTATTTCTATGTTTGTAAAGAGGGTCGCCAAGAGAAACCTAGCTGAAAATTTTGAAGAATCCAAAATGATAGAATTCTAGATGAAAGGGTGTAAAGAGGGCCAGGTCTCTGTAGTTAAGAAAGAAGCTCAGCTTCCTCCCAGGAGAGGACTCATTTTGACTAGACCGTCGGGGAAACAAATAGAGTAGACTCCGCATAAGGGTAACGAAGACATAGAAGACCTACAATGCATGGTTAAGAAACTATCAAATGAGATCATAGACATGAAGAGGAATGCAAGGGAGGGAAACCAAGGACAAAGGCCCTACAAGCCTTTCTTTAAGAGGAACCCACCATTCGAGGCAATTGAACCTCCCCCAGATAACTTAAATATTGATCTAGGGAGTGTTGCATCTGATTATTTCTGTACTTATCACCAGGAAAACCACTCCGAAAGAGACTTCCCTCAATGGGTTCATGCCATGAATTTGATGGCCAATCGATTTCTAAGCAAAGTCTCCCTGAGTGAACAACCAAGCAGTTCGGCTATGAATATTATTGACCAGGAAGAGATTGATCCACCACAAGATACAACCATGCTAACATGGGATCTCGACCTAATCATGCCTTCCAATGACCTATTTGAGTCTCAGGAACAACCCGTGGAAGTCTCGGTGATACAAACACGTTGTAAGGGTCCACCTGGCTCAAAATATATCGCTGCCACCCAGGCCTTGAGGAGTAAGGCAACTCCCGATCACCCGAAAACACCTTTCTCTTTGGGAAAAAACCCTATAAGCATGCATACCCAGGAATCACCCAAACTGGATTACAACATAGTTGAATATTTGAAGAAGTTAAAGGCTAATATATCAGTTATGGACATATGCAAGATTCCTCAGCAGAAGGACCTTCTGTTACAAGAATTGAACTTAGTAGAAAACCCGACCACAGGAAATGGTCAGGAAAGAACTCTATCTCCCACAGGTCTAGTGAGAAAACCAACTGTGAACACATGCTTGGAAGATAGAAAGGAAAAACCTTTTGTCCCACCATTCTGGGGCTTCTTCCAACGTTATGCCCTTGTCTATTTGAAAAAAATTAAATGTCGTTCCTCTCAGCAGTGATAAACATGTCATACAACTAGACAGAACCCAGGACAAGGTCATGGGAGAACTCAAATATGTAATGATCAGTATAGTGCCACATCCTAAGTTTGTGTAGGTGATTGACATCATTGTGGTAGATATTCCAATGGCCTATGGGTTATTACTAAGTCGAGATTGGTCTGAAAATCTAAACGGATATTTCAATACAAACTGAGCACACCTTTGGCTACCACTGAAGGGTTACAAGAACATTATCAGAATCTATAGGGAGAGATGTATGAAACACATGGTCACTGATCTAGAAACCCCGAATGAACCCTCATCCACAGATTTCCCCGTTTTGGGAAATTATTCCTGCGAATCCCACTTCGGAAACTTTTCTCCTCTCTTGTCCGACATTCCCCTCACTCAAAACTCTGAAATGGTTTTCCAAGATAAGTCGTCGATACCGACAGAAGACGCCCTTTTCTTCCAAGACCCTGCGCTAGAGATTACAGAACAAGAGACAGGAGAGAAAGAAATTAATAAGGAAAAAGAAAAGGGTGATTGTCGTTCACAAAATTGGACTTTATACTTTGATGGATCTAAATTGCAAGAAGGGTCAGGAGTAGGTTGCATCCTCATTGATCCTAAAGGTAAACGCCATTTCCTATCTTGTAGGCTAGAATTTGAATGTACAAACAACACTACCAAATATGAATCTCTAGTACAAGGATTAAAGAAAGCTATAGACTTGAATGTCAAAGAATTGAAGGTTTTCGGAGATTCTGAAATCATCGTTAGACAAGTAAGGAATAATATACATTGCAATTATCCTCACTTAAAGAACTATCAACAGGAGGTGCATAGGTTAGTAGAGCATTTTGAAGCCTTCAATATTACAGTGATCCCCATAGGAAAGAATATTCTTGCTGACTCCTTGGCCACAGCTGCTTCTAGGTTGTCACCTCTAGAGGATTATGAAGCCTCCCGATTCACTGTGGAGATGCTATATAAACCGTATGTGTCTAATAACATTTCTAATTGGAAAGTCTTTGAAGGTGATGAACATATCATAAACTTCTTGACTAACCAAGACAATTTCAAATATTTGGCTATTGACGATGAAGTATTCCAAGAGAAATCGACAAAGACTGATCCTTGAACAGGACAACCTATTGATAAATCAAAGTCTCACACAATCCCGAAAGGGATATCTAATCTACAAAATTTGTTTGATCTAAAAGAACGATTTAAGGGACCTAGAAACACAAAGACTATTATCTCTTGTCCTCTGCATGAAACTATAAATCTTGGGACCCYAGAAAAACCAAAGAATGTGAATCTYGGAAAGACTACATCTAAGGAAGAAAGGAAATCTTATCTCAAATTGTTCAGACAATACCAAGATGTCTTCTCATGGTCCTATCGAGATCTGAAAATGTATGATACCTRYATCATTCAACACACTATACCGTTAAAACCTAATGTGAAACCTTTCCAAYAAAAGMTCCAAAAATATCACCCATCCCTGGAACCTCTCATGTATYAGGAATTAATGAAACTTTTAGATKCCAAGATCATTTTTTAGGTCAGGCATTCTGCATGGGTAGTGAATCTGGTTCCTRTGAGGAAAAAGTYTGGAGAAATTCGCTTATGCRTAGATTTTAGAAATCTCAACAGARATTCAGAAAAAAACAATTAACCAGTCCCTCCAATGGAACAACTCCTGCAGACCGTGTCTGGCTCAGATATTTTCTCCCTACTGGACAGTTTCTCAGGTTACAACCAAGTCCTAGTTTCGGAGGAAGATCGTTTAAAAACCACCTTACRAACCAAGTGGGGAACCTTCACTTATAAATGCATGTCTTTTGGGTTAATCAACGTAGGAGAAAATTTCCAAAGGGCCATGGACGTAGCATTTTGGGGACTAATCAACGAGTGTGTGGTAGTGTATCTAGACAATGTAACCGTGTATTCAAAGAATAGAGAAGAACACATCCAACACTTAACTCAAATTTTCGAAAGGTGTAGGAAATACAGTATATCCTTAAATCCAAAGAAAACCATTTTTGGCGTCGAGGAAGGTAAGTTGTTAGGTCATATTATATCCCAAGCAGGTATTTTCATAGACCCGGAAAGGATTAGATCCATATCTCAACTCCCATTACCCCATAACAAGAAATCTATGCAATCCTTTTTCGGGCAAATAAATTTTGTGAGGAAATTCACTCCTGATTTCGCGGAAATCATCAAACCCTTACAAAAGATGATTCGCAAAGATACCAAATTTAAGTGGGATGATCAACGAAAGGATGTTTTCAGCAATATTGAAACTGCCATATCCCAGGCCCTTGTGCTACGAAGTATCGATTTCAATAGGGACTTCTTCCTCTATACTTTCACCTCTAACCAGTCGTTAGCCGCAGTATTGACTCAGAAGGATGATGACAACAATGAAGCTCTGGTGTCGTTCATGAGCACTAATCTCCAAGTATTCGAGCTTAAATATATTTTTGTTGATAAGTAGGCCTATGCAGTTTAAAAGGTAGTAAAACACTTCAGGTCTTACATCCTCGAGAACCACACCAAAGTGATTGTGCCTCACCCTGCAATCTGATCCTTGTTTACTTGGCAAGAGATGGGGGGAAGAAGAGTGAACTGGATGGAAGTAGTTCAGGAATTCGACCTAAATATAAAACCTACCAAACTAATTAAAGGGCAAGGGCTATGCAAATTGGCATCTAAAGCCCAGGACCAAGCAAATGAATATTCTGGATGGGAGAATGAAATGGAATTGTGGTGTGGGGAATCTTCATACATTTTCCCAGGGCCCGAGTCTTGGTATAAGAATCTGACCTACCTCCTACACCATGGGGCCTGCCTAGAAAATCTCAACCCCAGGGAAAGAAAAGATCTCAGGTTAAAATCTACACAATACTGCCTCCTAAATTCGATACTCTTTCGAATTAATTATGATGGAGTACTCTTAAGATGTCTCAAACATGAATATGAAGACAAAGTACTGAAGGAACTCCATGATGGCCTTGTTGGTGGACATTTCACAAGAAACACCACCGCTCATAAGATATTGAGGGCTGGTTATTACTGGCCCACCTTGTTCAAAGATGCTCATACCTACGATAGAAACTGTTAAACCTGTCAAATGAGCGCAAGGAAGAAGAAGAGATCAG
>JASDQU010295730.1:1466-14041 GCA_032191745.1 Picea mariana | reverse complement strand
TCAAACACTATTGGGTCCATTACCCAAACCTTTGTGCTACGAGTCTTTCTTCAAGGGTTGACATCAATGACAACCAACCTTAATCAACACCAATAACATTCTTATTTAAAGGTCTAGGAACCAATTCCCATGTCTCATTCTTTTCTATTTGAATAATATCTTCTTTCATTTCTTTCATCCAGTATTCATCATTGATTTCTTCTTCAACATTCTTGGGTTCAAACAGAGAGAGTAATGATACATGTTCGTGATTTGAACTAGATTCTTTCCTTTTGCTTCTAGTTATGGAGATGGAAAGAACAATGCTAAATGAATCCAAACCGAGTAACATACTTTGGCCTCAAGCTGTCCATATTGTTGTTCACATTCTGAATAGAATCTTGTTGAGAAATAACTACGACAAAACATCTTATTAGTTATGGAAAGGTAGGCCAACAAGTGTAAAACACTTTAGAATCTTTGGTAGCAAGTGTTACATAAAGAAAGTTGATAAAAATATGGGAAAGTTGGATTCTAGAACTGATGAAGGTATTTTAGTTGGATATTCATGCTCAAGAAAAACTTATAAGTGCTACAATTTTAGATTGAAGAAAGTTGTTGAAGCCATAGATGTTAAATTTGATGAATCTTCATTTTTAAAATCCAAAATTGAATAGAAGTATCATTAGACATATGAAATATATGAAAAACTGAAAATGGAAGAAGAATCAAGTGATATAGAGGAAACTAAATCAACTAACAATGAAAATTTGATTCCTACTTTGGTGCAGGGGTCAACTTCATCTAAGACTCCAAACAAAAGGGTACAAAGAAATCATCTTGAATAGAAAATAATTGGTGATATAAATGCAGGTGTTGAAACTAGAAGAAAAAGGCAAGAATCTAGTTCAAATCATGAACATGTATCATTACTCTCTCTGTTTGAACCCAAGAATGTTGAAGAAGAAATCGATGATGAATACTGGATGAAAGCAATGAAAGAAGAGATTAGTCAAATAGAAAAGAATGAGACATGAGAATTGGTTCCTAGATCTTTAAATAAGAATGTTATTGGGGCTAAATGGGTCTTTAGAAATAAGTTGGATGAAGCAGGTAAGGTGACTAGAAATAAAGCTAGACTGGTTTGTAAAGGGTATGCACAGGTAGAAGGCATAGATTATGGAGAAACTTTTGCTTATGTTGCAAGAATGGAATCCATTAGGATGATTTTGGCTTATGATAGTTCCAATAACATTAAAGTTTATCAAATGGATGTAAAATATGCATTTTTAAATGGTGAATTAGAGGAAGAAGTATACATGGAACAACTAGATGGGTTTCAGGTGCAAGAAGTAGAAAATCATGTTTACATGTTGAAAAAGGCTTTGTATGGGATAAAGCAAGCTCCAAGAGCTTGGTATTCCAGGCTTGATAAATACTTAAGGCAACAAGTATACAAAAAAGGCAACACTGACAGTAATATTTATATTAAAGAAGAACATGATAGCTTGGTCATTGTTGAGATTTATGTAGTTGATATTATTTTGGGGAGTTATAATGATCAACTTAGCCAACAATTTGCTGAAAGTATGCAGAATGAGTTGGAGATGTCCATGCTTGGTGACATGATTTTTTTCTTAGGTATTCAAATCACTCAATATGTTGAAGGTATTTTCATTTCTCAAATTAAATATATCAATGAAATGCTGAAGAAATTTCAAATGCAGAATTCTAAACCAGTTGGCACTCCCATGGTTACTGGATGTAAGTTAAGTCAAAATGATGATTCTAAAAATGTTGAGCAGGTAATGTACAGATCTATGATTGGCAGTCTTCTATATGTTACAGCTACAAGGCCTAATGTTATGCATGCAATTTGTCAAGTTGCTAGGTTTTAGGCCTCTCCTAAAGCTTCTCATTTACTTGCAATCAAAAGGATTCTCAAATATCTTAAGGGCACAACATAGTATGGTTTATGGTATCCTAAGGGTAATTAGCTTGATTTGTATGCTTTCACTGATGCTGATTGGGTAGGTTGTGTTGATGACAGGAAGAGTACTAGTGGAGTAGCATTCTATCTTGGAGGATGTCTGGTGAGTTGGTCTAGCAAGAAACAATCAACAGTTCCCCTTTCTACTGTTGAGGCAGAATATATTGCAGCTGCAAATTGTTGCACTCAGGTTCTATGGATGAAACAAATGTTATCAGAAATACACATTCATTATGATGCTCCCATTCCTGTTTTCTGTGAAAACACCAGTGCCATTAGTATCTCTAAAAACCCAGTTATGAATTCCAAAATGAAACGTATTCCTATAAAATTTCATTTTATATGAGATCAGGTTTTAAGTAATATCATTAAGTTGGACTATGTTGGTACGAAAGATCATATTGTTGATATCTTTACTAAGCCCTTACCTAAAATGCAATTTGAAAGTCTTAGGGATCAGTTGGGGTTTTGCCTTCTGTAATTATCTTTCTCTTTCCTTATACTCAGGATTGCAGGTTTCCATGGTACATATTTCAGCTCTGTTATTAGAATTTTGGCCCCTCTACAATACTTTTTTCTGGTTGGTTACAATTTGCACAGATTCATGTATTTTTGATAGGGGGAGTTGATGTTGTTTTAGCTGTTGTACAAGTGATATTTTCTTGTCATTTCTTGGTATTTCTATCAGGAGGAGTATGATTGATCCTTTTCCATCGATGACAAAAGGGGGATAATAGGTTTAAGGTTGCCATCAATGTCAAAGGAGGAGTTTGTTGGCCAGAGTGTAGAGTTTGCCATTATTTCCATTGATGTCAAACTTCTCATTATTGCATTTATGAGTAAGAGTTTGATTTGCATTAGTTGGACTAGCAACTCACTTAACCCAATGAACATGTGGTCAAAGGCTTAGTTAAAAATGCAAGGAAAAGTGCACTATAAGTTATATCACCAAAGCTCACATGTTAAGGAAGTTTGCCATATAAGTAAGACAAAAGTTAATGTTGACAGCTACAACAACTAATGTACACATGTTAAGGAAGTTTGTTGGATAAGTAAGACAAAAGTTAATGTTGACAGCTACAACAACTAATGTAAACACTTCTTGAAAAAATTTTTGATCTTGGTAAGAGAAATATAAACACAGAGAGAACATTGTGTGTTCAAGAACTCGGTGATGGGTTTTTAAGTGAGAAAAATGTAGAGGTTCAATCACGTTTTTGCTGGAACTCTATTTATCATTTGCAGGAAGAAAAATGCAGAGGTTCACTCACGTTTTTGTTGGAAATCTATTGATCATTTTCATGAATAAAAACGTTGAGGTTCACTCACGTTTTTGTTGGAAATCTATTGATCATTTGCAGGAAGAAAAACACAGAGGTTCACTCATGTTTTTTCTGGAACACTATTGATCATTTGCTGGAAGAAAAACGTAGAGGTTCACTCACGTTTTTGCTGGAACTCTTTGATCATTTGCTGGAAGAAAAACGCATAGGTGCACTCACATTTTTCCTGGAACTCTATTGATCATTTGCTGGAAGAAAAACGCAGAGGTTCACTCATATTTTTCCTGGAACTCTATTGATCATTTGTTGGAAGAAAAATGCAGAGGTTCACTCATGTTTTTTCCTGGAACTCTATTGATCATTTGCTAGAAGAAAAACGCAAAGAGGTGGATTGAAAGAAGAAAAACACAAAAGTGGACTGAAAGAGGGAAAAACACAGTAGTGAAATGATTGAAATGAAATTGTGGAATTCGGTAATCGAATTTCTTCTTGAAAGATAAACACAGAGAGATCAATAATTTGAATTTCTCTTTGAAAGATATATGCGCAGAGGTTAATAGTTGATTTTCTCCTTAAATGAGAAATGCACAGAGAAGAGGTACACTATGATGTCGCAGATTCTATGGTTGCTTTTACAGTGAATAAACTCTGATATAGATATAGAATAGAGGTATGAAATAATTGATTGATTGGGAAATTACATCTAAGGTATATGCATTAAATAGTTAAAGGTTGTCTTTGCAATTCAAATATACATTGAGGTCATTATTTATTGCAATGAAGATTATCTACAGATTTGATTTCTAGGGTTATAACAAAGTAAACATGAACAGATTGAGCTGATCCATTTTGGCATTGAAAGAGTGTGAACAGAGTTGCATTTGAGTAAGATGCGTGTTGGTTGAAAATAATAACGGGTTTGGAAAATATGGAATTGATGGTTATAGGTTTGTTTTCACAGAAAGAAATTAACATAAGGATCTTGACAGTTTAAGAAGAGTGCTTGAAATAGGTTGAAGCCACTACTAAAGGGAGGAAGGGAGGAGCTAGGGAGACTAACCGTCTCGTTGCAAGTTGAAGCTTGTATTTAGGCAGTATAAGTTGTCTTTCAGTAGGTGTTGAAGATAAAGAGGTAGTAGCCTCATCTGAGTAGTTGCTTAGACAAAATTTGATGTAACTGAAGTAGCTTTCTTGCTTTACATCCACAAGAAGAAGAAGAGGTTTTTCCCTTTATGGGTTTCCTCATGAATATTTTGTGTCTCTGTACATTTCATGTGATTGATGGTTACTAATTCATTTTCACTGAGACAAAATATTTATTATGTTTTAAGTTGCATTAAAGAAGTAATCTGTGTTAAAGAGATAAAAGTGAAAATTGTGTATACAACTGATTCAGCCCCCCTCCCCCTCTCTGTTGCTCAACTTGTCCAACAACTACCCACACTCATGAAGAACTTGAACGTTCTTGGGAGACTATTGCTCATGAAATTGAGATCATAGAACAAAGAGAAGCCATTCCAAGATAGGCTTGAAATCAACGTCCTCAATAGAAGGTTGTCTTATGAACACCTAATCTCAATCATCAAGACGAACAAATGGTCGACCTCCTGAATTTGATCCTTTCTTTGAAGTAGGAAGGAGAAAAGTAGTCCTAGAGAATATTTAGCCAAGGCATAGAAGATATTTATCAAATTATGAGACTGAGGTATCAAGTATATCAATATCTTTTCTTCCCATGCAACCTACAATGACTTCTTCTAGTGGTTCCTGTAGTACTAGAGGATATAATTCATCACAAACTTCAGCTTCTTTGTTAATTAGAAGCATGCATAGTCACTATAATCATGTTTAATCAACCACAAATACCGCAAAAAATATAAAAAAATACGGTTTATTTCAATTTTAAGAGAATGCAAACACTACTTGTAACACACCCAATCCCCTAAGTACATTTATAAGGGATGGGGTATTAAATTTCCACTTTTTATTCAATCATCTCAAAGCCTCTTCTAGTGATTACCATCAATATCCTTTGTTTGTCAAGAGTTTTCCAACGACTATAACCATTTTTAGAACTGCAATTTGAATAAGAAGTTATAGTCTCCTAAAGTTTCTGGTCTTTCGTTTATTTAGTTTCCTCTTTAGTGCCTCGTGGAAACCATGTGGTTCCCGTCACTAGTGTCAATCGACATGAAACTTGACATGGAATTCGCCACCTAACCCATTTGACTTCTTCATTCACTAGTTCAAATATTTTCTCCTTTGTCAGAGTCTTCCCATAGGGGTTTGTAAATTTCCCACACCTAAACCACTCCAAAAGACTCTCTTCGACTACACATACTCCAATGGATTTGAATTGCATATCCAACAACCTTGATTACTTAAGAGTCTCCAACTGACATGATGGTTAACAACCCTACTCCAGCTCTAGCTACACTTAACTTATGTTTGACCTACAAAGATCTACGACTGAGTTTGAGTCTCATTTTCCACCTTGGTCGTTGTTGCTACATTGTACATGTCTCTTGATGTGACATGTGGTTCATTTTCCACTCGACACATGGACCCATCATGACTCACCATGTCACCATAGGTTGCATAGTTTCTCTTGGCCAGAGATTGGCATTTGTCCATTTCCTATAAACTGATTAGAACACTTAATTAATACATTCTTAGAATACCTCTCCTTGGTGTTTATTTATTAAATACTCATTAGGGATAATTAATATTCACTAATTATTTACCCCTGTAAACAAAATTTTACTCAGCCTAATAATTCACCTAAGTACCATTTTTGTAATAATTATCTTATCAACTAATTAATTATATTTTGACATAATCTATATTATGTTTTAATATAATTAATTAGACTGTAATGTACTTAGGATTTTAATCCTTGATTTACATGTTTATCCAAGAACCTGGATTATGACTTCGCACCATTATCTTCACGTAAATTTAATTTATATAAATATATAGGAAAAGAGAGGGAAAAAAATATATATTTAATTATTATATGTCATTTCTGGAAATTCAGACTCCCATCATATGCACACTCCCCATATCTCTAACGGTAAGGCTCCAAAGGATTTAATGTTTGTAATTAATATTATAATAATTTAATATCTTAGTACCTTAGCTCTTGTACTTTGAATTCTCGGACTCCATTCATGTGTGCCAATTTCATTTATTTGACAATTATACTCCGAAAAATCAAAGTGTTTTATTATTAAAATATAAATATGACCATATAATACTAAGGCCATCGTTCTCCAACTCTTTTCACTTTGATCATTCACTCCTTTTTCATAACTCCGATAGTCAAGCTCTGAAGGAAAATGAGTTTCTATCTAATATTATAATATTTAAGGTTTTAATTAAGTCTTGGGTAATTTGGACCTTCTTCACGTGCTCACCTCTCATCCATCCAACAACCAATCATGATGGAGAAAAGTTTAACATTGTGATATATTTCAACTTTAAAACATATATCCCATCACAATATGAAGCCTTCAGAGTCAATTTTTGCATGCCCTTCTCGTTACTCCGATGACCAATCATGAAAGGGAGGGGGTAATATTGTAATACATTTAAACTTTATAGTGTCCATGCCACTTCTCCAAAAACTTCAGACTTAATTCACACACACTCTCCCCTTCACTCCAAAGGTTTCACTCTGAAATTCAATCACTGTTGGCCCTTGACCAAGTTTTGGGAGATCCTTGGTCAAGTTTGACCTATTTTAGGACTTCGACATCCTGTTGAAGGAGGAGCACAAGAGGAAGCAGAGATCGTGGGATCTCGGCCCCTTTTTGGGTCCTTTTTGGGATTTGGGATTATGTAACGGGTATGGGATGTCAGACCATGGGTTTACCCATGTTTAGGCCTAGTTTGTATGTATAAATAGACGGTAGGCCATGTAAGAAGTAGTAGTGAAATCTATATGATTGTAGGAGATGCTAAGTGCAAGAAGTTGTAATGAATGGCTAAGTGCTAGATCTATGTGATTGAAGGATTGTAAGTTCTCTGTGCATACTATGTGAGAATTGCAGAGCTACGTGAAAGTAATTGTAAGAAGGCTTGGTGCTTTACCCTAACTCAAAGCAGGAGGATCTGGCAGAGTGCGTGTAGATCTCCTGTCTTCTACGGAGTAGGATTTCAATGCTATGTGCCTGTAAGAAGCTTGACAGAGATAATAAATAAGAAGAGTTGGTGGACGTAGCCCCAAGGTGAGGGTGAACCACATATGTGTTGTGTTTCTCTGCTTTGTGCAATGTGTTGATGCGTTTATGTTTTTACTTTCTTAGTGCTTTGATATAGATAGATAGATCTGATGATGCTTTGTGATTAATGAGGTATATGGATGTTATATCTGACTTATATGCATATGCTTAGTACTGGAATCTGTTAGGATCTGATCAGTTCATCATGCTAAGTGCTGTTAGATGATATATTTGGTTGAATATTATGATGCTCTGTAATTAGGGTTTAACTGCGTTGTAACTAAGAAATGGATATTGATGAATATTAACTGTTGAGTGCTATGTTAAGTATTACAATCACAGATCTGTGTCCTAGCCAATGTTGCAGACACCTGAGTCCTGCAACCACCCCTTCCTCTACCTCAAATGTGACTTCATCTGCTTCGCAGGTGTTGCCGAAAGAGTAGGTAGTTAGGGTTTTGTTGGTGCGTTGTTGTAGTGTTGAACCCTGGGTCTACCCTTGTGCCAACAAATGGTTCCATTGTCAAGACCTAAAACTGTGATTGCTGGGAACTGAGGAAGAAGAATATTTGTGCAAATATTCGACCTGAAACTATGATTTCTAGGAACTAGGGAAGAAGAAGCTTTGTGCAAAAATCCGTCCTAAAACTGTGAAATCTCCATACGTAGATCTGTTTCCCTAGCGCGCAACATTCTACTTGACCTATGAAGCTCTGTGCCAAGAAAAGAGGTCAAATCTTAAGAAAAGAGGTAAGATATGCAAGTCTGTTCTCTGACAAAGGTAAGAATAGTGAAAAGTTCTAGATCTGAAATCTTTGTGCTCTTTAGATGTAAGATAAGTGGAAAGTTTTGTTTCAAAAGTATGGATCTAGGTATGTTTGATAGATTCTGTCCTAGCTTGAAAACTAGGGCACTAATAGATGAAAGAAGGTTTGATATGAGTAGATCTGATAAGAATAGTTAAAGATATGTTATACCTATGCATAGAAAGACCTAGTTGTCTTTGTTGCAAAGCTATGGACCATGAAGTATTGGATTTCTCTATAATGATTGCTAAGCTTGAATAAATGAACATGAAACAAGAAAACCCTAAGGCAGATCCATAAACTATGATTATGGCAGAACCCTAGAAAGAATCAGAGGAAGAATTGCTATAGATGAAAGAAACCCTGAATGATCACCGACATGTCAGTTTATCAGAGGTATTCAAAGAAAAAGAATGACTTGAAGCAAGAATAGGAGACTTCGACATTGAATGTGTTCTAGATGAGGAAACATAGGTGAATATCATGACAACGAGAACTTGGGAACTTTTAGGGAAGCCTGCTATGACTCCTTCATTAGGAGGAATAGGTCTATTTAGAGGAAAGCTGATAAACCTATGTGGAAAGCTTACCCAGATATCTATGAATGCCAATGGAACTTGGATAGAGGAAGATTTTGAGATTATTAAATTTATTGAGAACAATGCCCCATTCACCATGTTACTAGGAAAACCTTGAATTGAAAGAAATCAGCCCACAAGGCAAGAAGACGAAGAAGTTTTAGCGCAGAAGAAGCAAGAGTTAAAACATTTCATGACTAGAAGGATCACACACTTAATTGAAGAACATAAGAACAGATCAAAGTTATTTAACACCAGAGACCTGGATATCAAAGTTACAAGAACACTAGAAGACCCACAGAAGATTAAAGTACTTATTCCATATACAAAAGAAGTATCACCCTCGAATCTTAGGAAATAATATCAACAACGCAAAGTAACTATGCCAAAAGAAGATAAGAATCATAATGGAAAAAGGCATACCGAGACAAAGCTCACTGGAAAGAAAGCTAGAAATCTAAGTAAGAAGAGAGCTAAGATCGACAATTTACAGAAGGTTCCAGAGGGAACTTCGCAGAAGAAAAATTTGCAAAACTGGAGCATCGCTGGGATAATAGAACAATGTCACATGGAACTTCGCTAGGGAGAAGCAATATAGCCGTTGGGATGAATATAATTGTTCGGTCAACCCCCCAAATGGGTAGAAAGGCATTTATGGTTCACCACCAGACCGTTGAACCGCACCATAATGGACAGAACAAAGTTAATGAAGGATTCTTGACTGTTGCAAGAAATCCATTGCCAAGTTATCTATTTATCCTGTTGCACCATGCACCGAGAACAGTTTTGCTAAACGTGAATTTGAGCCTACAGACTTGTTGATTTTACACAGTGATCATTGCGCTATTGCCCTCTATTCCATTGCAGTGTCTAAGTTACTCCTCGAACCCGAATATTTCCAACCCCAAGTGTATATGTCTGAAGAACTTAACTCAGTAGAAGAATCTGTGAAGGAGGTACTCATCGACCTCATGAATGAAAGAGTCATGTCAATTTCTATAGGTATACAAGCTTCATCAATGAGAATGGTGCAAGCCTCTCCATCGACTGATTGCGGAGCCGGACCATCCCGACCATCAACAGAAAAGAGAACCAAGCATAAAGATGACCTTGCAAATGCAAAATCGATTCCAACCATATTTCCCGATTACATATCACCTCTAGTTGGTGCGGTGAATCGTGATAGTGTACCAAGAGAATTAGAGTACACCATGGTCACTGCATACCTCCTGAAGGGGATAAGCGCAGTTCAGACAGAGAAGGATAAGATCATAGCGTTGAAGTTTAGTGACTTCAACCTCAGAAATCGCAAGATCTATGATATGCTCGCCCCATACAAGTACCTAACCCAAACTAAGGGGAAGAATTCAAAGATAATCCCCCATTCGTGGACGATGAACCTCGCGCAGTCCACCTTGCTGAATGTCATGAAGATCCCACACTTCGAAATACACTAGGAAGTCAATGCCTGTGTCAAGTTGCTACTATCCTGTTACCATGGCGGCTACTTATGGCTAGATTGTCGCATTATAGTTGACCCATCGCTGATCCACATGATCATAGGACTGAGTATACAAGGACCCGACTCGTAGGAATTTTATCCAGGAAAAGCCGCAGATCACACACTCGCACAGAAGATCAAGGATACATATGGAGACGTTGAGAAGGGAACAAGAGGCTACAGGGTAGCTTCCATACAGAGTAGCATAGTGCACCTAGCATGTCAATAGATAGTTGGAAATTTAGTAAAGAAGAACTGACCTACGTAGGTCACCGTCTTTGTCGTTGACCTCGCAGGGAATTGCGCGGAAGGCCTATAGATGAACTAGAAGAAGTACCTAGTTAACCAGTTGGAACTAGATTGTCGAGAAGCACAAGATCAGGGTTATGAATCTTATTTCAACTGGCTCCTGGTCCTCATTGCATTTGTTTCCTAGGAGATGCCGGAAGGAGTGACCTTCCCAGACATTGAGCCATTTGAACTGCTTGCCACGAAGTTCGCTACCCTGTAGTATTCAACTGATATGAACAAATAGTGGCTATTGAATGCTATGTTTCACACACACTACCTCCAGCTAAAGTGAGCCATCGAAGCCGAGCCTCACATGACTCCGAACACCTTACAAAGGTTTCGACCCCTAATGAAGTTCAACACATATTGAAACTTCATCTACATTACAGCGCAAGTAGATGAACATAAATAGCATCTCCAGTCATATTATAAGCTTACAGAAGAAGACCTTGAAGAAATCACTAAGGAATGGTTTGCTGACCTCCTTATCCCCACCAACCCCACAGAGATATTTGATCTTGACAGCCCATAGGACACTCATAAAGAAAAAAATTCACCTAGAACCAACAGATAGAAGAAGACTCAGGAGGTCTAAAACTTAAGCAGCACCTCAAGGAAGACTCCTTCAGTATCACCTGACTGAGGGGGTGATGACGAAGTAGAAGCTGAAAAGAAGCCCAACGAAGTAACACCATCCAGAGACGAGGTTTACCCCTTGAAGAAGAGGAAGGTTTCCCCTCTGAGACCTCATTCTCGGAAGAAATCGAAAGCCACCATGACCAAGTTGCAAACTGTCCTCACTTCCGATGATTTTGAATTCATCATCGCAGCCCTGAACGACGTTTCACTGGAAATAGCGTAGAAACAAGGAGCGAAGAAGGAGGAAATGTATGATAGAATTGAAGTTGAACTCTGAGGGGTACATCAGGTCATTCAGTCGAGCCGCACAGTGTCCACTGCACCCCTACCATCGAGAGAACCAGAGTTCGGAGATCAGCCAACCCAACTCCACCGAATAGATGATATAGTCGAAGATCACCTTCGACGAGCATGAGAAGAAACATAACAATCCACCCAGGTCTTGAAGCAAGTGAAAGGAGTACTTGTAGAGCAGCATTGACCTACAGAATAGGAAAATATTTCTCTCCAAGAAAAGTTCGATGAAGAAAAAGAAAAGATACAGCAAGGAAAAGAACAGTTGCTCACAGAGCAACTCGAAGTGAAAGAAGCAGTCAACAGAGCATTTCGCTCTGTGACAGTTGTAGAAATAGAGACAGAGGATCGATTCCTACAGCAAGTAGAGTAGCTCGCAGAAGCTATCCAACAACTACAACAACACATAGCAGACTTAGAGCTCCGTGCAGTGCCTGAGACTCCACAGGATGTAAGGGATCAATGAGAATCAACTGCTCGAAGAAAAATCAAGAGAATAAAAGACCTTGCTATGGAATGTAAGCAACTTGCTGATCGTAGTGCCCAGACCTATGAGAAAATCATTGAGAATCTAGAACTGAAGGAACTGGAGTTGAAGCTCTAAGAGGTGAAGTATCAAGCCGAAACGATACAAGCGCAGCTAAAGCCCCTGTCAGCTGTGGAAATAATGAAGTGCTCCCAAGAGCAACACATCGCCCAACAACAGATCCACACTATCCAGAGTAGAAGTATGGAGGTAACTCAGAGGCTCCAACCTGTACAAGATAAGGCTTACCAATTGTTCACATAGGTTGAAGGCCGAGGAATAGAACTCGAGAAGGTTGTCACCGCAGCTGAACAACACCCAGAGAGATCTGTGAATGATGCAATCATCCAAGAGTTCGTTGAACAAGAGGTCATGGCACAATAGCAAGTCGAAGTAGCTCGAGCCAATATCGAGGCTTTCAAAGCAGAACTACCCAGATCAGAGTGACTTGAGACAAGTCACAGG
>JASDQU010295729.1:3285-13980 GCA_032191745.1 Picea mariana | reverse complement strand
GCTCTTGAAGGACAATGCTCTCTTCCCTATCTTTCCACAACTCTTGTACCATATCCTTCATGGTTAGCAATGCATTAAACATTTCTTTGTCAAAGAAATTAGATTTGGAAGATGTAGGAGAACTATCTATGCTTAAAGCTTCCTCCATATTTGCAAGATAACAAACTTCAACACAAATCTTGCACAAATACCAATAGCTAAATCTCAAGCTATCAATGGCAAATACATGAGCAAAATAAACTATGCTCTGATACCAACCTGATCTGAAAATAGAAGGCTAACTTGTTATGCTATGCAAGCACCCTCTATCTCATAAAATAAATCTTAACAGGACCTTGCTTCATGTGTTAAAATGTGCAGGAGGGTTTATGTGTTAAGTTTAGGCTTCTTCTTTGCAAAGTTCATGTGTGAGGAATGTCCTTTTAAATTCTTAAATATGTGTTATAAACAAATACACAGCCAGTAAAAAGTGCAGCAAATAACACAGCAAACTCACAACAATACCAAGATGATAAAGGAGTTCACCCCTCTCTAGGCTACGTCTCCTTGAGCCTCCTTCAATGGACTTGGCTCTTTGGGATTAGTTTGTAAAATTCTCTTTACAAGCTGCTGCTCAACTCCAATGGATTTACAGACTGTACCATTGGATTCAGAATACATAAAAACCCCAAATTTGACTGTAAAAACTCTGCAAATGGACAATGGCTCATCCAATAATGACCTCTTCTACATGTGACCTCCAATCTTTCCTGAGCTTCAATGGAGAAAAAATACCTATAGAAGTCCTCCAATGGATCTGAAACCTATCCCAATGTGTTCAGAGCATAATAAATAGTCAGAAATGACTATTCAGTCTAAGAAAATGGTTAAGTGCTCATCAGAGCAATGCCTCAAACAATGAGGGCTTCAATGGTCCCTGGAGCTTCCTCAAGATTCAATGGTTAAAAACCTGCATAAAGAGTCTTCAAATTCCTATGAAAACATCACCAATGGACTCCGAACGTCCAAAAACCCCTAGCTGGGCTTTTACAACACCTAATTTGGTCAAAAACTCATCAAGTTATGCTTGCTGCCATTTTTCCTTTTCCCAAGCTCTGTTACAGGCTCGCCATATTGCACCTGTGTCCAACTAAACCTAGCCTCTGAGTGTTTTCACCTCCAAAACCCAGCACCCACGTGCGTCCCCAAATTGGTGCTAATTTGTCGAACGGTTAACGAGAATCCATCCCCCAAGCTTGGAGGTGTTGGGCGCATGGGGCCATGTGGCCACGTTTAACGTGCACCAAAAGGGCTAAAATGCCACCGTTTAAAGTTGTATTGACAAGTGGCGGGTGTAGTTGTTTTGACCGTTCACACACAAAACCAAACCGCGCGTGTCCTTTCCATAACGATATGGTCACATGTAATTGTGCTTCGGAAACCGCGGGCTAGCAATGTTTTTAAAAATAACCAACCCCGCGCGCCTTTTAACAAACTTATTGGTCATATGTAAATTCACATGGAACCGGGTCCGTTGGGAATACCTCCTGCGCTCCGTTTACCCGGCACGGTCACATGTTGCAACGCATACAACCGAATGTAATTTACTCCCGCGCAAATTTAATATAGTACTGGTCATATGTTTTAATAAAACCACGGGCTGAAATTAATATTAAACCCGCGCGTTTTATAACCGTGGCATATAATGGTTATTACATACCCGTTATTTAAAAACCATTCAAACGCGTGCAATGTTATAAATATTGGTCATATGGTATAGTAATAGGACCATGGGTCGGGGCTTAAGCCCCGGCCCCCGCCCTTTTCCGCATAAATCAAAAACCAAACTTAAATAGAATGCAACCCATATCAATTACAAGAACCAATAGGCGCTAAGTTGGCTAGCGAATATTTGTGAAGTCGTTTGGGCGTTGTGGAGGTCCGGGGGTCGAACCCCGCGGACGCCACCAAAATTTTTGTATAACCAAACAAACTGACCAGTAACTGAGCGACACGTGGCGCCCACAGATTGGGCCACGTGTCCTCATACCAATTGCTGAGAAACGGACACGTGTCGTCTTCTTATTCGCCAGTAGTCAATCAATCAAAACGTGCCACATCACCTCCCTGCCACATCACTTCTTCCATGACAGTGCCACGTGTACTGCTGACATCACCCTGGTGCCACGTGTCACCCATCCAGTGGTGACACGTGTCACCTCCTAATCGGTCAAACCGTACACCAAAAAGTCCATAACTGCATGCCACGTGTCAGCACCTGGAGCCGCCATGTGTCCTGTACAGACATGCCACGTGTGTTGTATGGCCTGCCACGTGTCCTGTACGGACTATACGGACAGGTACAGTCAGCATAAAATTTTTGCCTGTTTGGCTCGGCGAACAGACCTCAATAACTTCTCCATACGAACTCCGTTTGCAAAAGTAAATATACCGCCAGAATCAGGAGAACGAGACAGATGCAATGGCACTATTTTCGTCGCATTCCGAGCACTTTGAAAATTGAGCAAATCTTTGACCCCTGGTCCAGATTCTGATCAATATCTGATTGCCCCTGAATAATAATCCATCTTGGATCATATATTCGGTCCATTGGCTTCTATCCCTGAGAACTAGATTCTTAGATGCCTCATACGCTTCCTTAAAATATGGGTCATCCCTGTACATTTCTTTGAGGTTATCAAAACCCAATTTTTTGACTCTGAATTCCAGCATAAGCAAACATTTCCTTCTCAAAGCATCAACAACTTTGTTAGCAGTTCCAAAAATATGCTTAATCACAAAAGTTAAATTCTACATGAATTCAACCCATTTAGCATGTTTTTGGTTCATCTTCTCCTGTTGAGTCACAAATTGTAAAGAATGATTATCATTGTACAAAACAAACTCTTTAGGAACCAAATAATGTCTCCATTTCTTTATTGCTTGAATGACCACATAGAATTCTTTGTCATATGTTGAGTACTTGATCTTTGCTTCATTCAGTTTCTCACTTAAATATGCGATCAGCCTGTCATCTTGGCTCAAGAACGCTCCAATTGCAAATCCACTTGCGTCACACTTGACCTGGAATGTCTTGCTAAAGTCCAGCAAAACTAGAATTGGTTGTTCCGTGATCTTCTTCTTCAGCAGATTGAAGCTCTCCTTTGCTTCTTCTGTCTAGTGAAAAGATTTATGTTTTTTCTTCACCGTATCCATCATTACTGCGCTGATTCCACTGAAATTTCGAATGAATTTCCTGTAGAAACTTTCCAAACCATGGAAGCTTCGAACTTCAAACACACTTTTCGGCGATGGCCAATTCTTAATTACATCTACCTTTTCTGGATCCATCTTCAACTCATTCACAGAGATAACAAAACCCAAGTAAATAAGTTATGTTCTCATAAATTATGATTTCTTCACATTGATCAACAATTTCTCTTGTTGTAATATCCTCATCACTGCAGCTAAATGCTTTAAGTGCTCTGCTTCCGTCTTGCTAAAAATTAATATATCATCAAGATATACGATCACGAATTTCCCTATGAAATCCTTCAGGACTTTGTTCATCAATCTCATGAAAGTAATGGGTGCATTCATTAAGCCAAATGGCATAACAAACCATTCATACAGCCCCTCATTCGCCATGAATGTTGTCTTCCATTCATCACCTTCTCTCATTTGAATTTGATGATACCCACTTTTCAAACCAATCTTTGAAAAGAATCTTGCTCCACTCAAGCAATCCATCAAATTGTCCATCCTTGGCAATGGAAATCTGTATCTGATGGTAATCTTATTGATTTCCCTTGAGTATGTACACATTCTCTAGCCTCCATCTTTCTTTGGTCTAAGCACTGTCGGAACAACGCATGGACTCAAGCTCTCTCGAATCAATCCTTTGTCCGTTAAGTCCTGGACCTGTCTCTTAACTTCTTCATTTTCCTGTGGCATCAACCGATATGTTGCTTTGTTCAGTAAACTGGCTCCAGGTATAAGATCAATGTGATGGCTTATACTCTTGATCGGTGGCAATGAACAAGGTAGTTCATCCACTACTATATCAACGAACTCTTCCAGCAACTTCTGGATTTCCTCTGGTAGATCATCCACTCTTGTATTGGTCAAAATAATTCTAGGCTTCTTGATCACAATAAATTGTGTGTCTTCCTTCTTCTTAACCTCATTAAGAAGTTCCTTCCCACTCATGAGAAGTACAATGTTTCTCACCTCTGGTTTCACTTCCTTATCCTTAATCGGCAACAACATGTGTGTCCTCCCATTCTTCTCCACGGTGTATGTGTTCTTTCTCCCATCATGAATCACATTTCTATCATATTTCCACGGTCTGCCTAGCAATAGACGATAAACATCCATGGGAATGACATCACATAATATTTCATCCTTATATCCTCCTATTTTAAACTCAACTAAACATTGTTTAGTGACATTTACCTGATGTCCTTTTTGTAGCCACGAAACTCTGTATGGGCTTGGATGTACAACAGTCTCCATCTCTAGATTTTTTACCATCTCTATAGAAACGAGATTGTTTGTGCTACCACTGTCAACTATAACCTTGCATACCCTATCTTTGGTTTTGCAAGCAGTCTAAAACAAACTGTTTCTTTGGGCTGGGTTCTCTGCCTCCTTTTCTGACATTAAGAGAACTTTCCTCATCATTAAGGATATTTCGGCCTTAGCATCTTCTGCCTCAACATTCCATCCTTGAGCTTCAACAATGTGAGTTTCACCACCATCTTTTTTCCTCTCTAGACAATCATAAGATTTATGTCTGATTTTTCCACAGACGAAGCATTTCACTTCAACTCCTTTGCCTCTTCCTCTTACTCTTACTCGAGGAAAAGTTTTTCTATCAGCATACTATCTTCCCTGTGAGCTTCCCCCTCTCTTAGGTTGAGTTTGAGGTTTCTTCCCTTCTTCTTTATATTTCTGAGTTTTGTCTTGGGCAATTGTTTTTCCTCTAGATTGACTTCTACATCGGCCTCTTTGACCTTGGTTTCATCTTAGCTTCTCTTCAACTTTCAGAGCCATCTGATAAGCATCCTAAACATTCTGAAGGGTTATCATGCTCATCTCATATTGAATGTCATATCGCAAACCATTCATGTACCTAGAAACCTTTTCATCATCATTTTCCCCATGACCTTCTCTGATGTTTATCTTGTAGAATTCTTCAGTGTATTCTTTCACTGACATCAACTTCTATCTCAAATTTTGCATCCTCCGAAATAGAGTGATTTGATAATCCTTGGGTATAAATTTGGATTTCATCTTTGCAACCATTCTATCCCAGCTTTTGATTTTCTGCTTACCCTTGCAGCGTCTGTCAGCCTGCAGTTCATCCCACCATAGTGTTGCATGCCCTTTAAGTCTAGTGATGACATGTTTGAATTTCTTGTATTCCTCAACATCCTCATAGTCAAATTATTTATCTAGAGCTCTAATCCAGTCTAGAAGTTCTTCAACATCCAGGTTTCCTTCATATACTGGAATGTCCATTTTTTCTCTAGCACCTATCCTTGCAACAACCTTGAATAGACGTTCATCCACAACATCCTTGACTGCAACTTCTTCATTTACATCTTCATTTTCACTTTCATCCTCATTGATATCCCCAGCATTGAATGTGTACCTCTGTGTTGTCTCCATAGCATCCATTCTAGCACGTAATTCACGCATGTCTCTTTCTCTTGCCAGATCAGGTATTTGCATGTCTCTTCTTCTCAGCATTTCTCTTTCCTCTGCTAGATCAGGTAATCGCCTGTCTCTTCTTCTTAGCGGCATAGCTATAAATTTTTCTCCCTTCTCTCTGCTACAAAAAGAAAAGAAATTTGTTCTGTTCTCTGATACCGCAATTGGTGCAAACCCTCAAACCCTTGGGCCGAGATTCGCGCAGGATCGTTCTGAATCTGCCTCTTGAGTCTGATTGACTATTCGATTCCCTCACTGGGAATCCCACACACACAATGGTTTTTTCCACAGATCCTTACGAGTGCACCTGTGTGATCAAACACAAGGCATCAACAAGTCTCCCAACAAACAATATGATTGTGCCCTTTGTTGAATCGAGACTTCGGGTTTCGCGATTTCGCTATTTCTGTTGTCGAGTTTTCAGCTCTTCAACCGGTCGAAACCCAAAATGCCGAAACGCTAAAATATTTGGCCGCATCCTCCTCCACAACTGTATCACATTTCACGGCTTTGAGAGTTCTGGAACAAAGAACCCTGACCCCTTGTCTTCAAAAGTGTCGAAATGTTGAACCCCGATTCATTCAGCAAAGGCTAGCTCCCCAACAGGACTTTTCACCTTTTCAGAGTTTCGGACTTCGTGATTTCGTGAATCCTGATGCAAAGCTTCTCGACTCTCCAACATTCGAAACCCAAATGGTCAACAAGGTTTAACTATGCCTATTGATGAAGACACGCCACCTGTCCACTCAAATGTCTTCTATCTCTGATGTGGACTCTTTCCACCTATCGTCCCTCTACCACTTCTAAACCCCAAATTCCAAAATGGCACCTTCCACAAGGTCAACGGCTAATAATCCTCTGTTTGATCCAACAGCCCACGTTGTTTTAGGCTTTCGGCTACCGAGGGATCAAAACTCTCGATCCCAAAATACTGCCTCCTCTTCTTCCTGACACACGAAGTGTCGAAATATGGAAATTCAAGCCAATGTCCTGTCACAACTTGCGACTTCGGGATTTTCACTCCACTATGTCCTGACTCCTTATCAATAGGACCTCCAAAATACCAAAATCTGAACTTCCCAATTTTTGAAAGTCCTGCTCCTTGCCTTCACATGCGATAATCCAGTTCGCGCTTTGGGAGTTCGAGCAACCAAATGTTTTCGCTCGCACTCCGGACTTACAAACTCTGATTTTCTGAAATGATCCTGACGGTTCCACTACCACGATCAATGGTCCACGTTGAGTCTTACCTCTCGAAGGGTGGATTCATCCAACACTTAACCTCCTTGCAGCTTCACTAAATCACACGGTCCTTAGGACTTTGCGAGTTCTCTAAAGAGAATTCCAGCCACTCATTTCTTCCTTGAAGACTTCTGCGAAATGAATCAGTGTTCCTTGTCTGAGTTTGGTGTCTGTAAAGAGAATTCACTCCATCTCCATTCTAACACTTCAAAGGCGCTAACCCTTCTAAGATTTTACTCGCAAACTTGAGTCTCAGAAGGACTCTTGCATGCACTCCTTGTGGCAATCTTTCAAATACTTCAAAGTATTTGATTCTTCGACTCTGTGCACATTCTGCAACAACAGTCTTTCTCTCTTCAAACTTAGTTGATAAGTTCTAAGGCTTCAACTAGCCAGCGCACACCTTGCATAGGTCTTGTGCTTCACTTGCACTTTTGCTGGAATGAGAACAATGGTATCCCTCCTGAGCTTTCAAAGATAAACTCTGAAACCTTGTAAATGCACTCCTTGCGGATGTTTCACTGCACTCCTTGCAGGAACTTCTCTCACTTAGGAAGAGAAACAATTGAAACTCATTCTCTCTCTCTCATACTTCAAACATTTAATATAAAATCAATCATACAGAGCATAGCCTTATAACAAATAAATAACAGAGAGAATAAAACAACCATAAGAAAATTCACCATGTATAAACAGAAAATATTATAACACCATGGAATCTGATTCAAAGCTTCTTATATTAATTCAAGCTCCTGTACATGGGTCTTTCCCTACAACTCTCTGCTACAGCTCTATGCTAATGTTCTAATGAATACCATAATACAAAGACGAGGGTGTCTATATTCGTTTTCCCTCGTGCTCTTCTAAACTGTCTAATCTATAATTCAAATCTACCTACTTTCATTAATTGGGCTTAAATGCCTTTTTCATTGACAGATGAGAGCAAATCACTCACGATCTATTTACAACAACCAGATATAAATGCAAGTACAATTCTAAATACTACATTAATATATGCTTCTTAATCTTTCAAAAACATTCCAAAACTTGGAAAATGTGTGCTGTACCTTTCCCAGCTGGCTTCTGCTTTCACGCTCGCTTGGCTGCTGGAAATGCTCCTGCATCACCTGCTTTCCTGTGCATGGATAGTAACTGAATGATAATGTTTTCCTAGCTATCTATCCCTTACTTATCTCTGCATTGAATGATAAATCTCTTCGTTTCTATTTGAATGATTGTCTCTTCATTTTTTTCCATTCTACGCTGCGTTTTGTTGTTCTAATGCCCAATCTCTTACCTCTCTCACTGGGCGATTTACTTCCCTCGTTTTTCTAAGTTTAGCGCAGAAACCCCTGACATTATAGAATTGTTCTTGTTAAATTTTAATCCAGAGTTAGTGCACCCAGATTTTGAATTCATTTTACCATTGAAATAACCATTATATGCATCTAGATCTGAAATCGTTTCTATTGCTGAAACAAACCCTTATAAGCATCCATATTTGAAATCATTTCATTGTTAAATAAATCTTTATAGGCGTCCATTTTTTAATTCTTTTATTGATGGAATAGCCATTATAAGTGTCCCATTGGCAACCAAATTTAAATATTGTTGTGTATTTTTATTGTTGGTAATTTGTTTTTACTGTTGGCAATTTATTTTTTTATAGTTGGCAATTCATTTTTACTGTTGGCAATTCATTTTTACTGTTGATAGCTCATTTGTACTATTGCTGTGTATTTTTGACAGTGAATTTAAATGTTGTAGTGTATTTTAGACAATGAATTTAATATATATATGACAACGATTTTACACATATAATGTGTGACTGGGAAATTAATATTTAATTGACGGCACTATCTTAAGTTGATAGACAACATTATCATAGATTTAATGTACTGTGTGGGTAATATAGGTTAGACAGTGTGGGTATTGCAAGATTAATCTAATAGACAACGATATATTTACTTTGTTGTTGACAATGTTGTATCAAAATACAATAACCTTTCTAGACAACGATATATCCTTTAGGCCAATGATGTATCTAATTGACTGTGAATTATAAATGGCTGGGGATTTATTATGTCTACAATTTATGCATATGTCTGCATTTTTTTTTATAATAAAACACAGTGAATTTAATAATCCTGAGTTTATCATGAAACCCTAGGCAACATCCTTGTTGACAATAAATATTAATGGACAACGATGTAGATTGTAGATTGTGTTTTCATCCAGTATATCATATAGACAACATGTTTATCATAGACACTGAATACTTCATCATACTTCATGACTGCGTTTGATTTAATTTTTATTACTGCATTTGATGACTACATTAGATGACTATGTTGATTTCATTGTATGACTATGTTTTATTTCATTTGAATAACAATTTAATATTGCACGACCACAATTTTTTTGCAATTGAGTATCATTGATTTATTAGCATATGAGTTGCGATACCATTCATTATTGACAAAGATTTACCATTTATTATAGACAACAATTTACCATTTATTATAGACAATGCTTTACCATTTGTTATAAATAGTGATTTACCATTTATTGTTGACAACGATTTAGCATTTATTTTATTATATAGATCATATAGATAGCGACTTTATCTGTGTTCCTTCAGATAGCGAATTTTATTGTTCAAAGGACAGGGATATATTTGTTTCCATTTAAAAGATAGCGAATTCATTTTTAAAAGAAATGTTTTATATTGTTTTAAAAGACATGTTTCATATTTGTTTCAGTTTAAAAGATAACAGATTCATCCTTAGGAAAATACTTATCGGATATCTGGAATTGGAAAACAGTTACAAAGAACTATTTGTTTGATAATAATTATTTGTATGTGTACAGATTGATGTATGTTTGCATAGAATGTTTTGGTCCAGGAATTTATTATGATGTATGATTTTTATAGTAGTGAGATTTCCCTTGCATCTTGTTGACTTTCCGATTGGGTGCTTGGGTATAGTCTTCATGTTTGACAGTTAATTTGGTCTCCTAGCGCATTGGATTTTTCTTGGGATATTGGTCTACATTTGTTATGTTGCACCTTGGTGACTGTCATTCCTATCTCCTTGTGATGGCATGATTCTTGATGAGGGGATCATTGCGCGCACTGATGGATATATGTGAATGATAATCGGGCTAGAGTCTTGTGCTTCTCGATGTGGGCATATTGTTCGTTGTAATGGATGTTGGTACTTGGTTTTGTAATGCCTTAATGCATTTGGTTTTGTGCGTTGTAGAGGTTTCTAGTTACTGGTTGTCAAAGCCACTATGTTGGGTTGTTGATGTTGTCCTTTATATTGTAGGTGTTGTCTTTATTGTGTCGGGTGGGTATTCGTTTTTATTTGTCTATTGATTATCGCATGTTTTGAACATTTGCATGATGTGCTAGCATGTTGAGTCATTGTTGTTTTTTTCCTGATTTGCATGCATTGTGTTCGTCGTCAAGTTGTGTTGTTTAACTGTTGTCATTGTTGCCTTCATGCTTAATATATATATATATATATATTGTCGTGTCACATGTAGACGTAACGATGGGGTTGTTACAAGCATAAACATTCATATTTAAAATAAGTGAGACATAAGTATGGGAATAGTCCAATCTTATATTCATGAGAAACAATGGACACTTACAACTAAGTTAATGTGATGCAAGCTTCCTCCAATGCTCCTCCTATCCATCCCATTTCATGAATTCCTTGAGATCAAAATGATGATGCTTCAAATGTATTC
>JASDQU010295728.1:0-14158 GCA_032191745.1 Picea mariana | reverse complement strand
CTTGTCTTTATTCAGATCTGACATCCCTCATGCTGTCGGGAATTTTGGATGGGATCCAACGATCAGAAATGCTTCTCGGGCCTTTGATCATTTTGTCAATGTTGCGTTGCCTTCGATCATTCAATCTTCTTGGACTTATCTTCTCTTTGCCTGTTGATCATCGCTGTTGTACACAAGCCATCATCACTATTGTACTTTACAGCGTTGCCTTCGATCATTCGATATTCCTGGACTTATATTCTATTTTCCTGTTGATCATCGGTGTTGTACTCAAGCCATCATTACTGTTGTACTTTCCATCAATGACAAGCTTACGCTGCCTGTAAAACATACCAAACATCCTCTGCACTATCTCTTCTGATATTATCAAGGTTGCTCTGGATCTTCATCGAGGTTTCTCTGGAGCTTCATCGAGGTTGCTCTGCAGCTTCTTCCCAAAATACTTCTGGTGCCCGTCTGTTACATTCTTCCTGTATTCATGCCATCTCCATTGCTGTACTTGCCATCAATGACAACCTGTTAAACATTTCCAACATCTTGTTGCTCTGAAAGCTCCTCTATCTGCTGGTCAAGCTCATTTTTGTTAGCCATAATGATTTATGTTTCCTCTTCTTTGGAGCACAGGTCATTGAAGAAAATAGAAGATCCCAATTTAGTTTCCACTGAATATATAGGATGATTTCTAGGTTGTGATTTGTTGCTGACCATGTATTTAAGAAAAACCTCTACGTACAATATTCTATCTTGACCAAAGATAGAAATAGTGCATTATGACATGTTCATCTGGAGGGTTCCTTTTAATTTTATAGCCCATGACCTGGAAAACAACATACCAAATTTTGGAGGGATATCAACGACCACTACGTCCATCATCATATTCTTTGCTGGAATTTGTGCCAAAGACACCACCAGATCCTTGATCATGCCAAGGAATTTCACCTTTCTTGAGTCAAAAGAGAACATGTATTTATAAGGTCTTGTGACGTCGAGACCCAATTGGTCCATGACCACTTTGGGCATCATATTGTGAGATGCTCTAGAATCCAACATGGCATTGTGCGGAGTCACGTCGTGGATTTTCAAATTGACATAAAAAGAAGGAACTTCTTCATTTTCACTGCTTTCTTCAACTCTTGGCCCAAATAATATGGTTGGGTGATCATCTTGTATGTTCAGGGTATCAGAGGTTTGTCCCATCTTAAGCATCTCAATGATTTGATTTCTATACTCGCTATTCTTGATCAATTCATTAAATGGTACCAATTTTTTTATCTTAGCTGTCTCAATTTCAAAATTAAAAGAGGATGAAGTCTTCGCTACCTCTTTGGTGACCGTTTCTTTCCTTGCCTCCAATATTTTCTTTTGGGGTTCTTATTTCTGATTTCCTTTTTCCATAGTACCCTTTGCAACATAATCCTTTGCAGCTGATCTTTTGCAACAAAATATTTTTTGGGATGACTTGCAGAAGGTATGTTATTCTAATCTTTTTTGGTGAGATTTCCCTTTGGAGGATCTGGAGGTACCTTTTGATTTCGAAGGTTATATTGTCTTTGCAATTGCATGATGGTGTTTTGCAATCCTATCTCATAATATTCCCTTTCTACTGATACCCTTTCCTCCTTGTCTTACAAAAAGATCTCACTTGCATCCATGAACTGGTCGTGTTCTTCTTTGGTAAAAAATACATCTGTTTCTTTATCATCAAAACAATTCATGTTGTCTTCAAAATATCCATCATAATCCTCATTCACGTAATTATTTTGAAAAGGAGGCCTTATTTGCTGTTCCCTTCGGTTTCCTTGATTTCCCTGATTTCTCTGATTCGCCTGAATTCCTTGATTTGCCTGATCTTCTTGAGTTTCCCGATTCCCCTAATTTCCCTAATTTCTATGCTCTCTTTGTCTAATCTATGGAACAACTAGTATTCTTGGATTTCTGGGTGGACCATCAACCTGTTCTCTAGGGTTAGGCCTATTTTCAAGGGCCATTCTCTCCATCATTCTTTCCATGTTTCTCATCATTGATTCAAACCTTTCTTCTAATGTTTGTGATGTCGAAGGCTGTACTTTATCTTGAGTTCTGTTCATATCTTTGCCAGAGTTAGATTTTATCCTTCCTGAAGCCATTAGGTTCACTTGGACTTCTATGGCATCAGTCATCATATCGTCAAATATGTCGATTCTTTTGAAAGTGATTTTGCCTTGTTATTGAGCGAACAAAGNTTGAGCAACTTTGGGGGGGGGGGGTTTACCTAAACAGGAATTGTATTATAGACCTTCATGAATATGGCTGAAAAATCCTGCACTGTTTTGTCAGGTGATATTTTCATGTTGTTATATTGGGTCAACAACTGAAGGGGATTTTTCTTATCTCCCCATTTTGCAAGGAAGATGGTTTCAAAGGCATCGAAATCTGTGATACTAGCTAGTGGAAGGGATCTGAACCACTTCCTCACTTATCTAGCAAGGCTCAGTGTAAACAACCTCATTTTTACATCTGCAAAGTCCACCTCTTCCAAGTCTATGAAATCATTAAACAAATATAGGTGCTTCTGGGATGATATGTTACCTTCAACATCATATAGTTTGATCCTTAGGTTGTAGTCTTGAGGTAAATCGTGTAGTTGAGCAAGTAGTATGAGGGGAGAAAATATGGCTGCTATAACTACTGTGAGGGGTTGGATTGACTGTTGGTTTCATGCAGGGGTCACTATAGGCCTGGCAGATGTGGATAAAATCAAATCTTGGAATCTGTTTTTGTCAAAGATGGTCTCATTTAAACGAGATTCAGATTTAGTTCTGAATAGGGATTGTTCAAATTTCATGTCAAACTCAAGGTATTCAATGATAGTCACTCCATCCTTGGGAAAAGAAATATATCGGTTTGGATGCAACACTGGGGTTATTGGCTTCTCTTTTCTTTTATGTACAAGATTTTCAGTGTCAGACACAGGGATTGCAGCTTCCGGGTCTGGGTTTCTCCTAGTGTGAATTATCTTAGGAGCCAGGATTTATATCTCACACGGTGTAGTGAAAATGGTCTCTGAGTAATGGCGTCATGAGGGTAAAAATAATATCGGCCAATAAGGTATTTGATCCACTATCACCCTCAGGGATCAAACTAAAGATTTAAGTCATTTTTTCCCAGGGAAGATTTTTTCAATTGCGTCCCTGACAACGTCGCCAGAATGTTAGCACTCTGTAAATTTTGTCAGGATGATAGAAAAATGATAGATGTATATTTCTCAAGCTACTTTAGAGCTGAAGCACTAGCCTATTCAACTCAGAGAGGGCTCTCTCATGTCACTTGATATTTATTTGGAAATTGGTGGCTAGATTTGGTTTGTTTTCGGGGTTTTAATAAAGTTGTTGGCAAAGAAGGGGAGGAACACTCAGGGCTATGGAGTCAAAATTTTGAAAGTGAATGAAAACAATGATCAACCAATAGAACTCTCCAGAGGATAAAGTATAAATGAGGTGATGAATCTGAGTTATTCTTAAATTTAAGTAGAGTGTAGGAAGATAGAGAAAACAAATAACTGCATTAGAGAATTTCTGAAATGAATTCTGAATTAGTTAAGAAGATAATTACACAGTTTAAATTTCTTAAGCCAAGAGCATCATAAGATGAATTCTGGGCCTTTAAATGTCCAATTTAAACAGAAGAAAATGAAAATGGAATAAAATAATAAAAGAAATACATACAATAAAGGGAGACAAAACTCATATCACCACCATTAGAATCTTTTCATAGAGACTTCAAAAGCTTCTGCATATATATTCAATTCATCTTTAGAAAGTTACAAATAGAGTTCGAAACAACCAAAACGGTGCCCTTGCACTTCTGTTAACATTAATTCATTCAAGTGTCCCAATATTTATACAATTCGATTACAATGGATGAAACTGAAACATTTCAGCTTCTAAAGCCGATTATAATAATTTCAATTGACAGTATCGGTATATGAACCGATTTACAATGATTAAACAAAAATACGTTCAAAATTAGGGATGGATTTCTCTAACTGATCAGCTTCCTTTACAATATCTGTCTTTCCCTTTTATGGATAAAACAACAGGGTTGGTGGCCATGATGAAAAATACTTGTAACTCGGCGAAGAATGTGAGAAAATGGTTCACTGTTGAGATTTAATTTTGAATAGAGGGTTTGTGCCAATTTTTAAACATTTGAGTGCTTTGAAATATCATAAAGTACTGACCTGGGTCCTCCTTTATATGTGCCTTTTGATATCGGGGGTTGGAAAAATGGTTTTGGGTAGACCTCTTTTCGCCTCGATATGCCTCTAATGATGCCACGCGTCCCCGAAATGAAACCATGGTATTTTCCTCGATCTGCCCTCAAACAATTATCTTCCACGCTACTTCATTTCCCGATATGTGTCCTAGACGTTGATATGGGCCGCTTCAAGATCTACGGTCCGCTGAGTCCCATCAACTTTTGATATCAGAGATTGGAAAAAATGGTTTTGAGCAGATTGCTTTTCGCCCCGATGTACCTCTAGTATCGCCACGCATCTAAGAAATGAAACTGTGGTATTTTCCCCAGCCCACCCTCACATAATTAAATGTCATGCTATTTCACCACCCGATATGAGTCTTGGCCGTTGAATTGGGCTGCTTCAAGATCTACGGTCTGCTAGGCCCCACATTCGCGGCCTTACTATATTTATCTATATGTCGCCATATGTTGCCTTATCCTCCAAACTATCGCGCTTTGATAGCGGTGTATCTCCTTGCTAAATTTCTGAGACTTGGATCCTATTATACAATAATGTTATGGTGATAACACCTATGAAACCCCAGACTCAGTCTTTCCAACAAAAAATGAGGAAAATGCATCCTAAATTGGAACTTACCGTTAAAAAGGAACTGAATAAATTAATAACTACAAAGATAATTTTTCCAGTTAGGAATACTCAATGGGTGTCTAATTTAGTCTTTGTAAGGAAGAAAAGTGGTAAAATTTGACTTTGTGTCGATTTTCAAAATTTAAACCGAGCATCTGATAAAGTCAACTACCTTGTTCCTCCAATGGAACAAATACTACAACAAGTATCTGGTTTCGAAAGAATATATTTATTAGATGGTTTTTCGAGATACAACCAGGTCATTATGTCTCCTTCATACCATCTTAAAACCACCTTTCGTACCCCGTGGGGCACTTACGCCTACAGGAAAATGCCTTTTGGACTGATAAACATCGGTGCCACTTTTCAGAGAGCAATGGATATTGATTTCCGTGGTCTCATAAACCAGTTAGTTGTGGTCTATCTTGATGATGTCTTTGTCTTTTCAAAAAACAAGAAACATCACTTGTCTCACCTTAGGGTTGTCTTAGAACGATGCCGCAAGTTCTTTATATCTCTCAATCCCAAAAAAATAGTCTTTGAAGTAGAACAAGGGAAACTTCTTGGATTTATAGTATCTAAATATGGAATTATTATTGATACTGAGAGAACCCAAGCCATTGCTAAAATTTCTCCTCCCTCTTCCAAAAAGGCCATGCAATCATTTTTGGGTAAGATTAATTTTGTCAGACGATTTGTCCCGAGTTTCTCTTAAATGGTTAGACCTCTACAAAATCTAATTAAAAAGGATGTTTTTTTACATATGGGGACCACAAGAAAGTCAAGCTTTCGATTCAATTAGAAAAGAAATAATAGAAGCACCTTCCTTGATAAGTCCCGATTTTTCTCAAGATTTCACTCTATACACTTTTGCATCTGACAAATCCTATGCTGCTGTGCTTACATAGAAAAACGTTGAAAGCAACGAGATACCCATTGCCTTCATGAGATCTGCTTTTAAAGGAGAAGAACTTAATTACCCCATGATGGATCAACAGGCTTATGCTATTTTTAAAGCAATAAAACACTTCAGGTCTTACCTGTTGAAATCCTGAACCAAAGTTGTTGTTCCTTACCCCGCTGTAAGAAATCTGTTAGGACAAAAAGAGATGGGTGAGAAAAGGGCAAATTGGATGACATCACTACAGGAATATAATCTTGAAATAACTCCTTCCCAAAATGTTAGAGGTCAAGGCCTATGTAAATTAGTGGCTGATTCAGTTGAGGAATTAGAAAGTCAAATAAATACATCAACTGTAAATCAACATAACGAAAAATAGATCAGCTATGCACAAACTATGCCCAATTCATGGTATGCGAATATCAGGTATTATTTGTTGCATGGAACTGCTCCTCACAATCTTGATCCCAAAAATAGAAGAGAACTTAGGCTTAAATCTGCATCTTTCCAATTAATCAATGATATATTATTTCAAAAGAAATTTGATGGTGTTTTCCCGTGTTGTTTAGAAAAAGAGGAGTCCGAAAAAGTGTTGGTTGAACTTCATTCCGATGATGCCGGTAGTAATTTTGGTGGAGATACCACTGCCCACAAAGTGCTAAGGGCTGGATACTATTGACCTACCTTGTTTAAAGATGCCCATACACTGTCTCGCAAGTGTGTAATCTATCAAAAGGCTGTATGATGAGTGAAACAGACAATTTTTCCTTTGCAACCTGTTACTGTAGATGCACCTTTTCAACAATGGGGCCTAGACATCATAGGACCAATAAATCCCCCCTCTTCACAACAACACAAGTACATCCTCATAGCAACAAACTATTTTATAGGATGGTCTGAAGCTTTACCTTTAAAAGTGGTCAACACAAATTAGGTAGTGTCATTTCTGAACTCCCACATCATCACTTGATTCAGAATTCTTGAATGTATGGTTTTTGATAATGCTTCATATTTTTCTTCCTTAGATATGAATGTTTTTGCTCTGGAAAAAGGGATTAAACTGAAGCATTCTACCAGCTACTACCCTCAAGGGAACAGTCTAGCTGAGTCAACAAATAAGAATTTAATCAAGATTATTAAAAGAACAGTTTCATAAAGCCACAAGAATTGGCACAATGCATTGTACAAAGCACTTTGGGCTGATAGGGTAACTCCAAAAGCCTCCATTGGTAATTCTCCTTTCTTCCTTGTCTATGGAAGAGAAGCCATCCTACCCACACATGTCTTACTTCCTTCTCTGCAATTATCACAAAAAGTTCAAGAAGAAGAGTGTCCTCCTCTAGAAAACTAGATAAATGCTTTATTAAAACTAGAAGAGGTGAGAACACAAGAAAATCAGAAACTTGACTAGAACCAACAAATTGTGAAGAGTTGGTTTGATGCAAGCTCATCTTCTGATAGGAATTTTGATGTTGGGGATTTGGTTCTCAAGTGGGAAAAAGTGCACGAGGGTAAGGGGGTACATACCAAGTTCCAAAACCTGTGGTTGGGACCATTTTTAATTTCTGAAAAATTGGGTCCTAGTTCTTTTCGTATGCATAAATTGGAGGGACATCCGGACACTTTCCCAGTGAATGGCTAGGCTCTCAAGAGATATTTCGCTTGATGATTTCTAATCCACACTCTTGTAAATATTTTTAATTTTCTTTTTTGTTTTTTATTTTGGTTCTTTTCATTTTTCTTGATTTCGATTAGTTTTCTAAATAATTATCTCTAAATCACCATTCATTTGTTGAAGGGAATCATAATTCTTATTCATTAGCAGCAGTTGATAACATTTCAAGCACCTGAACAATAAATTCTAAACTCAGATCAACGGAAGTAATTTTCCGTGCAATCAGTGTTTCTGGTTTCTCATCAAAATCATAGGAAGACACGATTATCCTTAACAAACTTCTAATGTTGTCCCTGTTTTAATGATGACAACTCAATTGTGCTTCCCCATCCTAGAGATGATTTCTTAACATAAATCTAATTGTCCAAATCATGATGAAAGTCACCAGAACAGAAAAATGATTCTTAAATGAGATCTTCAGTATCACCCCGCTCTCTTGAATATCATGAAGTTTCTACAAATTTATAAACAAATTTTAGAGAGTTGGAAGCACTATAATGTGTGGGAATTGTATGTAAAACCATCAAGACACTGAAGAGGTCTGCTAGCAGTGGGTAAATGCACACATGATACCAAGGCAACTTTGTCGGGGTACTGAACAGGCCTGCTGGCAGCGAAGCAATGCCGAGTTTAAGAAGTTCCTCAGGTATGTATTTTAATTTGATCAAGTATGAATATGTTTAGCCTCTTCCACCCTGGGCTTATACGAATTCTGCTACTGTCGCATCTGTCTCAAATTGGGACACTTGGGAAAAATTCCCGTGTCAAAACAATTTTTCCCTACTCAAGAGCATAGTGGACTCACCTCTGCTTTCCAATATAAACCCAAATCCTGGTAACCCTATGACCTAAATTCAAGGTGTCGATTCACACAGAAACCATGAGCTCATTGAACCAAACTTTTTTGCTATGCAAAACCCTCTGGGTAAAAAACCATGGTATAATTTCGCACCCAGAAAATCGTTAGAGGAGGTAGTGGATGTATTGAAAGAGAAGGTTTCTCTTGCTCCTGCTATTGAGTCGAATCAGGGTTTTAGTGACAAACCAACTGCTAAGAAAAATTGTAAGAAGAAGAAACATTGTAACTCAGACCTGAGTTTCATAAACAAAAGACAAGGCAGGTTAATTTCCAGGAGTCTTAGAAATCGACAACAGGACCATCTGAGATGGATCTTGGTGATCAAGGTTGATGATCAATTAACCGATGATGAGATAAATGAATTCCTGGACATCTTCTCCTTACTTGTGATGACCATTGAATGTTGGTGGCTTAATATTCTTGAGTTCACCCTACAAGATGTCTACCTCAAGTCTTCTCCTTTTCCTCTGAACATGAGACACACTTGAGATGCTCCCTAAACATGAACTTGCATGAGTTCTCCTGGTGGAAAAACTTGGAGAATGATGGCGTCTACTCATGCTTCTTGACTTCCTATCATTTCCATGATCATCTCTTTTTCTATGGGATCTTGATGCCACTACTTGTCTAGCACTAGTTGTTTTCTTGGTGCGAGAATCCTTGTTAACTTGTTTATGTAGCATATTTAGGCTTTGAAGTATCTCTTCTTGAGCCTTCATGATCCTCTCATTATCTGATCCAGATTTTATAAGCAAAAAAAATGAATACAGATTATTAAAAGATGCTTAACACAAAATAATAGAGATACAGTAAAACTGGTTTTCTATTTAATAAGGAAATAAGTTGAAACTGTAAAATGCAGCGGAAAACAAGCTTGCTAGAATGGTGGTGGTTTATCTCTGAGAAGAGATGTGACGATTGCTCTCATTCGCCAAAATATCATTACAATGAGGCTTTGAAGGTTTTTTTACCATAAACAAGAATGTCAAAAACCCTAGACATCCAAAAACCTATCCCTAGGAGATGAATCACCAAAAGTCATGTGGGCCCCGTTTGCGTAAGTTAGTACATCAACTTCCCAGGGTCATGAATTTTGCATACGATCTCCATTTTAGGCGCACGATAGCCTGTTGGAAAGGTCTATATGAGTAATACAATTTTTTTTTTCTATCTATCAAAGGGCATTTACAACCATGGCGAGCCCTAAAAACGTTGTTTAGGGCCTCAAAATGGCCTCGCAAGTCACGAACCTGAAAACTAGGAACACAAAAATGCCAAAATGAACCAGTTGGAATAGATGGGAGGCCATCGACATCCATCTGGATCAATCCTTCCCCCTTAGGAAGAAACGATCTCCATTGCATTGATTTCCCCCATCAGATGAGGAACGTTTTGCTGAATTTGGCCTTGGGTGAGCCACTTGCCTTGGTGCAGGAGTTACCCTGCTTTGACAACTCGATAAAGTTGGATCCTTTGATGTCGGGTGCCCTTGATCTGTGTGTCCACAATATGATCACTAGATGCTTGTTGCATTCAGTCAGGGTTGAGCTCTGTTGGTTTCAACTGCTCTGCTATCTTTGAGGTGTCCAATAATGGTGGGAAATATGGCCAAAGGAGAGCCATGTTGAAGACTGGGTGTAGGCCAAGGAAGAGAGAATGTTGAGAACAACATCATTGTCACCCTCAGCCTTGGTGATGGTGTATGGCCCATACCAAAGTGGGCAAAGCTTTTGATGGGGCCCTGTAAGGCGTTCTTTCCACAAGTGAAACCAAAATTTGTCGCCCACTTGAAACTTATGTGGCACCTAGTGTTGATCATGAAACTACTTGTACTTGGCATTGGACTTCTATAAAATATCCTGAACCTGTTGGTAGATGTGTTGGATCCACTCAATGAAACGAGTGGATTTTTCAGCTTTTGGTGGAGCAGGGGATGAGTCGACCGAGATGTTCGCCAGGGGTAGTGAAACATCCATGGGGACCAATGGTTGGAATCCCAACCCGACCTGAAAGGGGCTGTGGCCAATTGATCTATGCAGGGCTCGATTGTAGCAATGCTGGACATAGGGAAGATTCTCATCCCATGTGTGGGGGTTCTTGGAATTATACATGTGCAGGATATGTACGATCATCTGATTGACGGCCTCAGTTTGGCCATCTGTCTGGGGGTGGAAGGCAGTGGATTTGGTGAGCTTGGTATCCAATAGTGACCAGAGGCTCAACCAGAATGTGCTGAGGAATTGATTGTCCCAATCTGAGACAATGGTTTTTGGGATCCCAAAGTGTACCCAAACGTGTTCAAATAAGATCTTGGAAGTGGCCTCTGCGGTGATGTTCTTCTTGCAGGCGACCATGATATCCATATTGGAAAAGCAATCAACAACCATAAAAACACAGTCATTGCCCCTCTTGGTGGACAGGAGGCCCAACATGTAGTCCATTGAGATGGATTCCCACGACTTGTATGGAGTAGGCAGAGGGGTGTACAAGCCCTATTTCTTAGTGGTTGGTTTGGCAATAACACAGACACTGTAGGAAATGATATACTTGCCGACATCGTGTCAAATTTTTGGCCAGTAGAAATGTTTCTACAACACTGCCACTGTCTTTTCGATGCCAAAGTGTCTTGCCACCCGACTGTAGTGAGCTTCCCAAATTATCTTCACACACTCACTTGATGGAACACATAGATGGCCTAGATGGTACAACAACCTATCCTGAATATGGAAATTAGCGACCACTAAGTTTGCTCCCAATATTTGGTAGGTGGTGGAGAAGTCAGGGTCTGTCTCATAGAGGTGGGGCCATCTGGAGGTCTCATGGCTACAAGAGTCTAGCATCGTGGTGAGTGCAGTGACTAGAGGTCGGTTGAGGCAATCAACAACTTGGTTGGTACTTCCTATTTTATAATTTATGTTGAGGTGGAACTGTTGTAAGTATGTGGACCACTTCTGATGGTAGTCATTATGCAATTGTCCTTGGGTCTGAATGAACTGTAGTGGCTTGTGATCAGTGTGGATGACTGTCTCCTTCCCCATAATGTAATGTATTCACTAGCAGTAGAATTTCACCATGGAGTACATTTATTTTTCTTAATTAGGGTACTTACGAACAACATTGGATAGTGTCTCACTATGATACACCATGAGGTGGCCGTGTTGAGTGATAATGGCGCCCACAACATAGTCTGAAGCATCCGTCTCAATATCAAAGGGATGTTGCATGTATGATAATGAAAGTACTGGGGATGAGCACAAACACTGCTTCAATTCATCGAAGGCTTGTTGTTGGGACAATCCCCACAAATTGTTTTCCTTACCGCCACCCTTGGTTACTTGGTTGAGGGCCCATGTGATATGAGAGAATCCCAACACGAACCTGTGATAGAAATTGGTGAGACCCAAGAAGCTTTGAAGCTCAGTGAGTGTGGTTGGGGATGGCCACTTACGAACAAATTTGAACTTGGATGGATCCACATGCACACCATGCTGATCAATGATGTAGCCTAAATAATGGACCTTGTCCATGCCGAAGGAGCATTTTTCCAAGTTTTCATATAGTTTGTGCTGCCGCAGGGTGTGCAGAACTTGTTGAATATGCTGCAAGTGTTATACTCAAATATTTCTATAGATGAGTATGTCATCCAGATACACCACTACAAAAGTACTGGTGAAAGGTCACAAGATATCATCAATCATCATAATAAAATTTGCTGGAGAATTTGCCAAACGCAAGGGCATGACTAACCATTCAAAAATACCTTCTTTTGACTTGAAGGCAGTCTTCCATATATCTGTCTGTTCTAATGGGATCTGGTGGTAGATAAAATTTAGATCAATATTATTGAAGTATTTGGTCCTCTTGAGCTGATCAAGGAGGTTGTCGATTTGGGGAATCTGGTACCAGTTCCGTACTATGATTTTATTCAGGGCCTAGTAATCAATGCAAAGTCGTCAGGTCCCATATTTATTTTGCACCAGTACGATTGGGCTCCCACAAGGCTATGAGTTGGGATAGATGTGCCCCTTGTGGAGTAGTTCTTGGATCTACCTCTTGATCTCCTCCTTTTCTGATAAAGAGCAATGGTAGACCATCCCATTAGGTAACGGTGTGCCTGGGGTCAGATCGATGGGATGCTTGGCCTGGCAGTGCAGAGGTACCCTGGTAGGAGAGGAGAAGATATCTAAGTATGGTTCCATGACCTTATCCACTTACTTCTGTTGCGTGGAGAGATTGGTCGTGGAGGCCTTGGATGTGATTGTGATCTTTCACTTACTCTGAGAGAGAATCATGAAGAAGAAAAATTTCCTAGTTTGAGAGATGACCTCCTGCATTGCTTGGCAGAGATAAAGGAAATAACACCAGGAGGGACTGCCTTAGGTATCCTGTACAATTTACTGTTCAAAGTAATAATAACACTACGATTCATAGACTCATATACATCATGGCGTTTCCATAAATAAGGTTGGCCCAAAAGAACATTACAAACTTCGAGAGGAGCAACATCACACAATACCTCTGCTTTGAAGGGCTTAATGTCGTACGATAGTCAACACTGTTGGCTGACGCAGAGATTGCTTCCTTAGCAGAGGCATCCAATAGTGTAGGGATGTGGGTGCGACATTGTCGGGAGGGCCAACTGCTTGACAACATCTTCTAAGATGAGTTTCTTCTGGCTACCACTATCAATGATGAAGTGCAACGGGGTGCCTTTTACCCACATCTCTGAATGGAAAATGCGCTCGCCTTCTTCTAGATCATCTGGTTCACCAGATTGGAGATTGGTGGTATCAACAGTGGAAATGGGCTTTGCGTCAATGATATATCTTCCCATTTTTGGTTCTAAATCAGAGTCAGAACCCACATTTGATTTAGAGGCTTTCACTTCAGCCACCAGCGACTGCTTTGAGCGACAATCAACAATGTTATGCCAAGGGCTCTTATGAAAGTCGCACCACTTCCCGGTATCCTTCTTAGTCTTTCTGATGTCCTTTGTTGCTTGTGGCTTGGACATGTTTTCCTAATACTATCCATATTTAATCTGTCCTTTGTTCTGTAGGTTGGGGCTTCTCTTTCCTGGTTTTTGCTATGAGGGGTTCCCAGGCCCAAATTGTCGCATCTTTAGTTTGAGCTTCTACTCGATTTTGACGTCATATCGATTGGCCACACCCAAGGATGAGATGTCCATAAATTCCATTTCAGTCTAGATGTATCTATGTAGAGAAGCGTGATACTTGAGCATCAAATGTCACTCTGAATCTTTGCTACCCAGCTTGGTGTGCAGGGTATGGAAGATATTTGTGAAATGTGGCACTGCTTGGTCTCTTTCTTGCCGCAATGTGGTCCATTTGGTATACAAGTCGTCATAACTTCCGACAGGGTAGTATTCTTCCTTAATAGCATCCTTGAAGGATTCCTAGGTGGCCGCGACTGTAAATAATGAGGGTTCCTCTCTTTCCTTTTGCTCACAGAAAGTTTCCCACCAATCTTTGACGTGGAGAACGACTTTGAGGAGCGCAAAATTAATTTTTTATCTATTTGAAAATTTATGGACAGAAAAATACCCTTCTAGTAGATTCAACCACTTCTCTACAACATCTATGTCTATCTGACCTTCAAATATATGAATATCGAAGTTGATTTGTACCTTGAAGGGGGGGTGAATGAGTGTGGGGCTCTTTTTCCCAAAACTTCCTTCTTGCACAAAAACTCATCAATTAGCATTCACCATTTATTCATTACCCATTTTTGTCATTTATAACCAGTTAGATGTGAGCACATATCAACAACATATATCAACAATATATCATCAACAAGTCATCACCACAATGAACACAAAGAACACAAGATGTATGT
>JASDQU010295722.1:0-13748 GCA_032191745.1 Picea mariana | reverse complement strand
CTCCAAAAATAAGGAGCATGAAGAACATTTTAGGCTCATACTTCAAGTACTAAGAGAGAATCATCTCTATGCTAAGTTTATCAAGTGTGACTTCTTTCAGAAGAAATTCCATTACCTAGACCATGTCATTTCTAAGGAAGGGGTGGCAGTGGACCCTAATAAGATCAGATCTATTATGGAATGGCCTACCCCAAAGGATGTATCAGATATCAAATCCTTCATGGGCTTAGCAGGATACTATAGAAGGTTCATAAAAGGGTTTTCCAATATTGGTTGTCCAATCACTACCCTTAAGAAAAAGGGGATTAAATTCATTTGGACATCAAAATGTGAAGAAAGATTTCAGGAACTAAAATACCTCCTAACCCATGCACCTGTGTTGAATATTGCAGACCTGGATAATGATTTCCTCGTGTGTATAGATGCCTGCAAGGAACGACTCGGAGGAGTCCTTATGAAAGAGGGACATGTAATTTTCTATGCATCCTAGAAATTAGATGAGCATGAGATCAATTATGTGACCCATGACCTAGAGTTGGTCGCCATAGTACATGCTTTAAAAATGTGGAGGAACTACCTCCTGGGAAGGATATTTGTGCTTATGACAGACCATTGTGGGTTGAGGCACTTGTTTGAACAACCAAAGCTCAATTCCAGGCAAGCTAGGTGGATGGCTCTTCTTAGTGAGATTGATTTTGAAATCAAACACATCAAAGGAAAGGAAAATAGTGTGGTTGATGCCCTTAGCAGAAGTATAAAAATGATTCATCTGGCAGCAGTAAGCACCTGTGAAACGGATTTCGTGGAAAGATTCATAAATGCACAAGAGACAGATGCATTCTTCAAGACCGTGACCTCATACCTAAGACAATATCCTGCAGGGATAAAGTACGAAGGCTACCAAATGCTCAAGGAAGGGCTACTGACTTACATAAATAGGTTGTATACTTTGAACTGTGATGACTTGAATAGGTTCATAATGGATGCACTGCATAAGAGACCATATACTGGTCACCCGTGATATCAAAAGATGATCACAACCACTAGGAAACAATTCTATTGACCTGGGTTGAAGAAAGACATAGCTAACTATCTAGCTAAGTACCTAGAATGCCAGCAAGTTAAGGCAGAACACCAACATCCAACAGGATTATTACAGCCCCTACTTATCCCAGAATGGAAATTGGAAACCATCTCCGTGGATTTCATCACCGAATTACCAAAGTCAACCAAGCAAAATGATGCCATCATGGTTGTGGTGGACAAACTGAGTAAGTCTGCTCATTTCATTCCTATCAAATCAAGTTGCAAGGCTATAGATATTGCCAACATATTCATGAAGGATATATTTAGAATGCATTCCATGCCCAAGGAAATTGTATCTGACCGAGATACCAAGTTTACTTCAAGATTTTGGAAATCCCTAATGACTGGTTTGGAGACAAAATTGTTGTTCAACATAGCCTATCACCCTCAAACTGATGGACAAATAGAAAGAGTGAAACAAATATTAGAAGACATGCTAAGGATGCATGTAATGCATTAGACTAAGAAGTGGGAAGACTACCTACCATTGGTAGAGTTTGCCTACAACAACGATTATCAAGAATCCTTGAAGATGGGTCCTTTTGAAGCCCTCTATGGTAGATAGTGAAAGATTCCAACCAACTGGAATAATCTAGTGGACAGAATTACAATCAGACCCAACATGTTGAAAGAGATGGAATAGAAAGTGATCTAGATAAAGCAAAATCTGAAGATTGCTCAGGATAGACAGAAAAGTTATGCCGACAGAAAAAGAACTCCCCAAGAGTTCAAGATAGGAGACCATGTCTATCTCAAAGTTAGACCTGGGAAGAGTTCCCTAAGAATGGGATCCTATTCCAAGTTGGCACCTAGGTATTGTGGACCCTTTGAATTCTTAGATAGAATGGGACCTGTAGCCTATAGGATAGCACTTCCTCCCAGAGTAAAGGCACATGATGTTTTCCATGTTTCATTATTGAAGAAATATGTACATGATGCTAATGATATAATTGACTGGTCTGTGGTCCAGGTGGAATCGAAGGGAAAATTCCTACCAGAACCCCAATTCATACTCGACAGCAAGGAAACCTCACTCAAGAACCGAACCATTGCACAGGTCAAGGTGCAATGGAAACACTTTGGCCCAGATGAGGCTACATGGGAAATGGAAGATGCCATGAGACAGGCATATCCGATTTTGTTTACTTCTGTACATACATATCCTGTTGATAGATAGAACATCGAGGATGATGATTCCTTTAAGGGGGAGGGAATTGTAACACCCTGTTTCCCCCAGTCTATAAATATAACTTTCTTGGCTAGGAACTATGGAAAACTGAAAGGTGCGAATGTTTGATTTGATGGACCTTTGTATAAAAGGTCGATGAATGTAAATTATATTATTTTAATAGATAATGCATACATGTTGCATGACTGCTGAGAAGGGGATGTGATAAGAGAGACCATGATTTCTAATGAAAAGGTGGTGGAGGGGACCTGGAATGGTTGTGTTAACCTCCATCGAACCAGTACTATGCTGGATTTAATTGCTCAAGATCAAAACAACCCTCTGACCCGGAATGAATTACAGTTGGGCTGGTAGGTGGGAAGACCTCCTCAAGAGTTAATGAAGGGATGGGGTAGACCGCCCATTGGTAAGGCTTCTAAACCTGACCACGGACTGGGAATTTGAGCCACATGCAATATTGTTGCGGAAGGCAAGAAAGGAGGTGTGGTGGGTAGGGGAAGACCTGCGAAAAAATGCAGAGACGAGAGTGGAAAATATCAGTTCCAATGAAGGAATGAAAGAGGAACAGTGAGTTATGATCATAGAAAATAGAGATTGAGCTGGGAGAAGGAGAGTAACCTTCGTCCTTATCTATTTTTTGATTTGGAGAAGGAGGGTAACCTTCATCCTTATCTATTTCTATATTGGGAAAAGGAGAGTAACCTTCGTCCCTAACTTTCGTTGAGCTAGAATTAAGAGATTGAATATCAAATCATCATGGCTTAATCTCAAGGGAGGCCAATCATAAATCCATTGGGAGTGACTGAGCCTATGGTTGGGTGGAAATGAGCACCCCTCTCAGAAGTCGCATCACGCCTTATGATTCTGATAAGTGTTTTTATGCCTTGTGCTTTGAATTGGAAATAATGGATGCATGCTTGTATTTATATGCCTATAAATGGTTTTTGCATTGAACAATTAAATTAAGAGGTTGTTTTCTTTCCCTTGAGAACTTTTACATCTGCTTGATTTTCCTTATGTTCTAGTTTAATTCCTCGAAACCACTTTCCCCAGGGAATTTCATCATCGTCCTATTCGACAACACAGGTATTCCAATAGAGGATGAACACCTTCAGTAACGACTAACATAACCAAATCAAATATCAACACATTGATGTTTTCACATGGTAAAACCCCTACGGGGAAACATCCACGGCCCCAACCAACGCAACCACTTGGAGCAGTTTATTAATGCAAATAAAAAGATTATAGAGATTTTACAAGAGAGTTTCTCCCAATCGATCATCGATAAATGACCATCCATTCTCTTTAAATAAAGATCATGGACCAATCGGGTGTTAAGCCATGGATCAATGGTTGTTAATATCAAGGAGAGTATGAACTGTCGGATCACTCTATGTCGGCAACATATTATGACCGTCGGATTTCCTAACTACAAATGCATACTAATGCATACTAAAGAAACACACTAAGAAACACACTTTTACCTAATGACATATTAGACCAAGTAGATCTTAAATAACTCCTAAGTGTTTAAATATCCTAACATCCCCCCTTAAGAACAACTTGGGATAGGATTGAGGGATTTAAAATAGTGACACAATAGGAGAAGGAAGGAGGAATTAGAGCCTATCCCCCCTTAATGACAACTTCCTGAACTCCTAACATAGATCGAAGTTTTGAAAACTTCTCTTCTATAAGAGACTTTGTGAAAATGTCTGCAAATTTATCTTCTGTAGGGAAAAAGAGCACTTCAATAACTTGATCATGAATGAGATTTCTGATCAAGTGCATGTGTAGCTCGATGTGTTTGCTACTCTAATGTTGAACTGGGTCTTTGGCAAGCTTGATGGCACTCTGATTGTCACACCAAAGGCTGGTCAAATGTTGGTGCTGGAATCAAAACTCTGAAAGGATCTGTCGAAGCCACAGGGCTTCCTGACTTGCATTTATCATTGCTCAGTACTCTGCTTCTGCTGAAGAATGTGCAATAGCCTGTTGTTTCTTATAGGCCCAAGTGACAGGTCTTGAACAAAGGTTGAAAACATAACTTGCAGTAGACTTCCGATCATAGGGGTCATCGGCCCTATCTAAATTAGTGAAACCAGCCAATAAGGGAGTCCCCCCTTAACTGTAATGTATCTCGAACTGAACTATACCACGAACATAGTGAAGTATCCTTTTAGTTTCTTTCCAATGGCTTTCATGGGGTGTTTTCATATATCAGGCAACAAGACCAGCCACAAAGGAAATATCAGGATGAGTATGAGTCAAGTATAAGAGGCTACCAACTAACTGGCGATACAGGGTGGCATCAACTTCAAGAGAAGTAGAGGTGGCAGAAAGCTTGACTCCAAACTGGAAGTGAGAAGGGGTTGGTTTACAATCGTCCATGTGAAAGTGACGAAGAAGGTCACAAGCATACTTAGACTGGGAAAGAAAAATTCCTTCAATGGTTTGCAAAACTTGGAGGCCAAGGAAATAGTGAAAAAAGCCTAAGTATGTCATTTCAAATTTGTTCTTAAGGTTAGTTTTCACATGGTTTAAAATTTCTGAGTCACTACCAGTAAGGATAAGTTCATCAATATAAAGGACAAGGATTATGAGATGGCTTCCTACTTTCTTGGTATAGACATTAGGATCAGAATGGCATCTAAAGAATCCAGTGGCAATAAGAAAGCTATCCATTTTGGCATACCAAGATCGGGGAGTTTGCTTGAGACCATAAAGAGATTTCTTGAGGCGACAAACAAGGCTAGAGTCATTTTGGACATAGCCAGGAGGCTGTTCCATGTATATTTCTTCTTGCAAATCTCTGTGCAAGAAGGCAGATTTAACATCCATCTGATGGACCTCCCATTTATGTGAGGCAGCAAGGGCAAGAACAAGGTGGATGGAATTCATTTTTGCTATAGGCAAAAATGTTTCAGTATGGTCAATTCCTTAAACTTGGGAAAATCCTTTGGAAACTAACCAAGCCTTGTGTCTTTCAACACTTCCATCTGATGCATACTTAGTTCTGTATACCCATTTTCATCTAACAAGTTTTCTTCCTTTTGGAAGAGTTACAAGATCCCAAGTATCATTTTCCATTAAAGAACGATACTCTTCATTCATTGTTGTATTCCAATCTGGATGACCTGAAGCTTCTGCAAATGTCTCTGGATCATGAGTTTCTGAAACTTGAGCCAAAAGAGAAGAGGCTCGTTGGAACTGTGAACATGTCCAACACTGATCTAAAGGATCACCGACAATATCACCAGCTGCTTCTCGTGTTGAACGGACCCATCGAGGAAGCGGTGGAGTTGGTGTTGTTTCAGGTTCAAAGGACTCAAATGGAGGAGGTTGAGTAGGTGGAGGTGGATTTTCATCCTCGTTGTCATCATATGAAGAAGAAACTAGATCATAAGAAGGCACAAATGTCAAAGATGGCTCGCAAGCCGAAGAAGGCACAATCGCCAAATTAGGCTCGCAAGCCAAGAGTTTTTCATCAAATTTAACATCTCTTCTAATGATAACTTCATTACAATGTGATTGAAGAAGTTTGTAACCTTTGACATATTCAGAATAACCAACAAATATACACTTCTCACTTTTAGGTTGCAATGCTTTCCTTTTCTCGTCAGGAATGTGAGAACATGCTATACTACCAAATACACGGAAGTGACTTACATTTGGTTTAATTTTAGACTAATCTTCTTCCAATGTTATATTTTTAAGAGCCTTTGTGGGAGTGTGAAGTGAGTACTTCCCTAATTGCAGGGTTGAACCCCGTAATCATTGTGAGGATGGAGTCTATTAAGCTCAGGAGAGGTAGTGCATGTATACACCGAGTCTCTGCAAGGTGGGCAGAGACTATGACCATATTAAGTTCTAGAGTTGAGGAATGAATGTAAGGGGTGCGTGGAAGAATTTCTTCCAAGCATTACATTCAAGAGAAAGAGCGCAAAACTCTTAAGCCTTTCAGATCCAACAAAGCTCAGGAAGAATATTGAGATTCAAGTATTGAAAGGGAATATCCTTTTGTTTGGAAGATGAGTGGATGAGATCCGTTCGGGAGGATCTAAGGCTTGTCGCAACCATTATATTTGAATAAGGGGAACAAGCATTAATGCCTCAACTCATTCAGTCTTAGCAAGCTTGACGAATGTTGGTAATCATCGTGAAGGGGACGGATCCTCTGAAACCCGAAGTAGTGATGTGATTTGGACCATTGGATCGAGGAAGGTTGTGGACCATCGATCTGGCGCGAGCATATTAATGCAAGGAGTAAATGGGAATTCGAAATCCCCTAAGGACCAAGATCAGAAGAGATAAGTGTTTTTCAGAAGCGCATATGAGGTCCAAGAGGTGAACTTGTTTCAAGTTTGTATGCTCAGGAGGTTGAGTGAATAGTGTGCCAGGAAGGCACCATAAATATTCTAAGGGAGAAAAGGGTCGAATCCCTTAGAGACTGAATAAGCGGAAGACGAGACCCTTATATAAGGGCTCGTAGGATGTAGATAGAAGGTCGAGACCTTCGAAACATTTGAAACTATCCAATTCAGGGAAGAAAGCATAAGCTCAGGAGGAGGAGAAATAATGACCATTGGATTGAGCACTGTGAAAGATCTGGACTGTTGGAATCCACATCCAGACAATTAGAAGAATGCATAGGAGGAGATTAGATCTAGGCTGTCATATCTAATCACGAGGATAAATAGTCGTTGGATCCCAAGGAAAGTGCACAAGGCCTGAACCCTTTGAAAATGAACAGGAGAGTGGGCTTTGCGAAATATCAAAGTTCCAAAGCTAGTTGGAACCATCCATCGTCAGGGTTGACAGGTGGAAGGAGATCCAAGAATTCGAGGAATCGGACATTGGAATAATTGAGCGAAAGAAATCTAAACTTTGTGAGAGGAAAAGTGCGAAGTGATTCTGAACCGTTGGATTCAGAGGACATGTGGTAGAGATCCATGTACTTTGGAGGAAGAACCTGTGGAGAAGGCAGGAGGTGAATACCCAAGGAGTTGAGAGCTGCAACAATCCTATCCATCCATCAAGGCAGGACACGTGGTGGGAGATCATCATTTCACTAATTCGCAAACTGGGAAAGACAAAGGTAGAGTTGTGAGAACTCGCGAGTTGATATGAACCGTTGATTTGGAAGGGAGCTACATGCCAACAGATCGGGGAGTTTTGGGAAGTCGTGTGAAGGATAGGAAAGGAGGATAGATAACAGTCATTAATCATGGATCAATGGATGATTTTAAGGATGGAAATTTATTTTATAATGTAGAAACTTTGGCGAATCTTACTAATCCTTCATATGCCAACCATAAATGTTTGGCGATATTTTTGTAAAAATATTCAAATTTCTAAGGATTTTATATAGTTTTATAAAATTTTGGCAATTTTTAAGGCAAAATAATTTTATCCTATAGAATTTGGGCGAATCATTTTTAAAATAGCGAATCACTTTTTTGGAAAAACCATGGAAAATTAGCACATGAGTGAAATTTAGCCCCAAAAATCATCCTTGCGTGACAGATCATCGTCGAAAGAAAGAGATCGACGCTCAGGAAGAAATGCAGGGCCAGAACATGCTCGGGTCTTAATTTTCCCTGAGTGGGCTGCAATTGAAACCAAGGTATAGCCAAAGGAATACATGGCACTTTGTAGTGAATTGTGGGGCAAAAAGCAGGTTGGTTTAAAACCACCCTTGGATGCGCCCGCAATCACATACTTTCCAAGAGGTCATAACCTAGGGTCATATGAAGGAAGGGGTTAACGAAAAAGGGGCTAGCGCCTTAAATTCAATAGGTCATCAGTGCGCAGACAAAGGTCACGGGTACCCTTAGACCTGCACCAGGTAGTCAAAAGGTTATGTGTTTAATTACAGAACGATACCATAAAAGTGAAGATCCTTGACTGGAAGGTCGGGTTGGTTCCCTGACTATCCAAATTAGAACCCATAGAGAGAGAGGATTTGTTCCTGTAAGGAGGATGAATTTTTTTTTATCTTTAGCCCTGTTGTGGGTATGTTACATGTGTGGTTGTTTGGGATTCCCTTTTCATTTCCTCTGGTTGTAGACACATGTGTCCTGCAACCCCCTATTGCTACTTTGGGTGAGACTACATCTACCTCGCATGTGTTTATGAAAGGGCCAGTAGTTAGGGATTGTTGGTGCGTTGTTAGAGTTCAACCCTGGGTCTACCCCTGTGCCAACAAATGGTTCTGTTTTCAAGAACAGTATATTATTGAGGGAATGTCAAGGTGGTTTCCATCGAAGATAGAGATTCATAAGTGGATATAAGAGAAAGAGAGGGACTTCACTGAAGCTCAAAATAAGAACCCTAATATTAGTACAAAGGATTGGTTGGGAAGGTATATCTTTACTGATATACATGAGATTTTATTTGGAGGAATTCATAAGGAGTTATATGAGTGGCTAGCCAGATTAGCAGATACCGAGTTCGAAATCAGATCTAGACCACCTGTGGTTTGCACGTCGGTGATGTTCAAGAAGGTCAAGAGAGTTGATAACATCGTGTCAAGAGCAGTAGATCAATGGTTTGATATCACCATCGGAGGGTACATTACTGATTTTGCTATCGATAGAGTAGAGTCATATAGCCAAGCAGAGAGATATTTCTTTAAGGGACCTAGAGGAAAATTTTTACACTTTTTGAAGTTGAAGATCAAGATGTTATTGCATGAGAAGAACATATTGAAGATACAGTAGTCAGTCGGATTGAAAATCTAATGTTCAATAACTCAGATAGCATCAGTGACACATAGGTTGGACACACATGCAATGGGAGATCATTTAGAGAAGTTCCTCTTGTGAACCTATTTGAGGAGAATCAGGAGCCACTGGCATAGGACGAAGGGTTCTACAGTGGATAAGAAGAAGAGTTATTAAACGAGGAGTATTCAGATTCCACTAGGGCAGAGGAAGAGAAGAGTGAAGAACCTTGCCGAGAAGAATCAGAGACTTCAGGGACTGTGCCTACCGTCGAAGTAAGTACTATCACTCCTCCTATTATTTTAGCAACATTAAGCAACTGGAGTAACCTAAGTTATCAGAGCACTGGTATGAGCAGTTCAGTACCTATTCAGTCAAGAAATCTAGGAAGATCTATGGAAGATTAGATGAGGTTGCCCACCTTTAGGGGAGATGGATCTGAAGATCTTGATCAACATTGGTTCTTATGTGAAGTTTTATGGAGTATTAAGAATGTCAATGAAAAATCTTTTAAGAGGGCTCCATTTAGTACTACCTTGAGAGACCGCGCACTGAGTTGGTACATGAAGTTTGTTAAAGGAGTTGCACAACCTAAACCGTTGAATGAAATAAAGACTGCATTGTTTGTTAAATTCAAGAAACCCAAGCCGGAGTCACAGTGCATTACAAAACTGAAATAAATCAAGCAAAGAGTCATTGAACCTATGTGGGAGTTTAATCATAGGTTTAAGACCTTGATAGGCCATTTGAGTTTACAGATTCCAGACAAATAGAACAAGGAATGGTTCATTGTTGCCCTCTTTCCACACATCAGAGTTCCTCTAATGCAACAAAAGGTTGCTTCACAGGATGAGTCATTGGAGATCGCCATGAAACTAGAATCATCCCCTATGGGAGAATCCAGCTCAGGTATGAGTCAAATCTTGAGTCATCTAACTACATTATCATTTCAAGTCGAAGATATGAAGAAAGAAAAAGGAAAATATAAAAGAGAGGACATCTGGTGTATCAGATGTAAATCAAAGGCCCATGACAAGGAGCATTGTCACCTATTTAATGAATAGTTGGCCACTAGAGCTCTGAACCCTTTGAAGCAGGTCACTCTACCCTAGTACGAGGTATGTAGAAATAGACATCACCCTGGTGAATTTTACTATATGCAAAAATATGTCCAGAAACCTACAAAACTATATTACACATTCTGTAAGTCTGTGGGGCATGATGAGAAGGACTGTAGGGCTTATTACCTCTTGCATGAAATGTCAAGAGATACATATAGGATTCAAGGAGAGTTACAGAAAGAAGGAAATGTTGCGTAGTTTAATTCCCCGGGAAGAGGAAACTTCAACCATCGTGGTGGATTCAGAGGAAGAGGACGAGGAGGAGGCATGAGCCGAGGTCAAGGTCAGATCATTTTTTATAACTGTGCCTAGCGAGGTCACTTGGCAAGGGACTGTTAGAACCATTGCACTACTTGCAGCTACTGCAACTCATCTGAACATGTTATTGAGGATTGTCCAACATTGTTGTATAAACTTCAGGAAATATAGGGAGGAAACCATCAATTCCAATTAATATCAGCAAAAACTCACGGAGAGGATCCCAGAGTCATTTTTATCATGAGAAGAGGTGTTGTTACAGGAGAGGACATGTTTACTCCATAAAATACTATAGAGGGATCAAGGTTCAGAAGAGCTACAGAGAAGACACAGTTGTTCGATCCAAGGAAGTAAAAGAAGACATTTGAAGAGGAAAGAAGATAATTTGAAGGAGAACATGCTTCTTCATCTAAGTCATAACCAGAAGTGAGAGAATGCAGAATGCCTCTGGCATTTGATCAGTCTACTTCACCTGGAGAAGGAAAAGATGTAAGTAAACTTGTAGGTTTCTTGTATGCATTTATTGATCTAATTAAGGATGAAAGAGATGTACAAGAACTACAACACTTGATCAGATAATATGAGATAGGAAGAATAGACCCTATGCAAAGTATGGTTGTCAACCAAGTATGTAGGAAGAGGAGAACAAACAAGGAACTGCACCTTAATGTTCAGATTGGAGACTATGACATAGATTACATGGTCCTCGACTTAGGATCAAAAGTCAATGTTATGACGAAGCAGACCTGGGCGTTGATGGGAAAACTGAAGTTGATTTACTCCCCAATCCGGCTCAGGATGGCTAATCAGTAGCAAGTTATCCCCTTTGGGAGACTGGAGAATATCCCTGTGGACATCGACAAGGTAAGGAATTTTGTGGACTTCGAGGTGATTGAGATAGTTGATTATAGTTGTTTGTATCCTGTGTTGTTGGGCATTGATTGGTCTTTTAATAATTCGACTATTGTTTACCTAAAGAAGAGACGAATGACATTTGAAGGTGATGGCCTTAGGGTTATTGCACCTCTTAATCCTGATGAAGGTTGCAGATACATAAAACCTATCAGAGAGGAAGATCATTCTTATGAACTTAATAATATTTACAAACTGACAACAAGACAACAAGATTACATTAATCCTATAGCAAATGGGAATTTGAGCTGGCAAAGTGAAAGTGCATGCTCATCAGATTCAGAAGAATCACTGGAGAATTGGTAGAACAAAATGTATGAAGTTACTGCACGAAGGTGTGCCTGGTTGACCAGGGAATTTCATTGGATTGGCACAGAACTAAGTAACATGCCCACATTTGATGGTTTGAACCATTTAGAAACATTCTTATTGGAATTTGAAGAAATTGTACCAGCACAACAGAGATTGTTGGCACTAGATGAAGCCTTGAAAGCAACTCCGGTGAGATGGTGAGGAGCACATAAATAGAACATCTTGAAGTGGGTAAAATATCTCACTTTGATGACATTGCACTTTTCAAACCAAGTCAAAGGGTGCGAAGTTTGGTATAGAGGTCAAAGTTGTCCAGAAGACCATGTACGAAATTGTGAGGAAACCTGGAGCAGTAGTCCTCAAGAATAGTGGGTGCATAAGTTCATTAACACTTTGGATACAACACCTATCAATTGGTATCTTCAAGTAGAATTGTGCCTCACCACTTCTGATTGGCACGGTATGACTCAAAACTTTATCACTACATTTTTATTTGAAATTTAGTACCCCACAGTAGATACAGCTTTACAAGATATACAGAAGAAAGTATTTGAGGCACCTAACCTCCCTTTGGAGTAAGAAGAATATGAATGGACTACCCTTCTTCAGAAAATAAAGGGTTGTTACAATATTAATGTTGATGAAGATGATGATCCTAGGAATGTGAACATTGCAGAAATTGAAGGACAAACAGACATAAAAGGGCATGGGATCAAGTTACCTTTTATTGGGCAACCCATCAAAATCAAGAAAGTTAACATTGGAATGGAGAAAGCACCTAAATTGGAAAATGTTGGAGATTATTGGGATGATACCACTATTGATAAGATCACTGAATTACTACATAAGTATTAGGACTTGTTTCCAACCAAGTTCACAGATATGAAGGGTATTAAGGGGCACATGGGAGAAATGAAGATTCCCTTGAAGCCAAATGTGAGACCAGTCAAGCAGAGATCTTACAGAATGAATCCAAAACACAAGAAGAAAGTTAGGATTGAACTAGACAGAATGTTGGAAGCACGAATCATAGAACCTGTTGAAGAATCAGAGTGGATCAATTGTGACATCCACAAAAAAATAAAATATTTTTGAAATTTAAATTTGTTGGAAATTTATTCCGTTTTTAGTAAATTTGAATTTGGAAATTTTTTTCCATTTATGGCAATTCCAAATTTTGAATTTGATGATTGTAATTAATTATTATGACTGTTGGGTAGAGACCTGATTTGACCCAACTAACTATTTGACTATGGCACTTGTATGAAAATAGAATATTTGATATTGATTGCAGGAGGACAAATGGAACAGCCATGTTAAATTTAGCTCACCATGACTCCATGAGTGGGGAACATGTTGGAACTACCTCTAGGATGATTGTTACAAGTGGAAAATCAGTGATTTGGCCATTGGCAGCCCCTGAAAGTCAGGGATTTAGAAAGCTGCAAAAATTCCCAAGGGAGGGAAAAGACCTAGGCAAATTGATAAATAACATATGTGAGGAAACATGACGCTGCCAAGTATGCTAGGAAAAGAGATTTTTGGAATTTCCCTTGCTGTTATGAACACTACTAAGTGAGTGTGAAGCAAGAGGAAGCTGGTGGAATTGAAAGACAGTGCTGAGGAGGATTTTCTTTTTCCAAGTTTGCCCTCATGGATTCATGGTCAGGCTAGGGGGTGAATCGGGCAAGTGATTTTTGGTTGCCCTATTCTACAGTTGGGAGAAACGTGGTTGTTCACTTTGTATTCCCGTGAACTATTCCATATATGTAATCCTTTCCTTCTCTGTGTGAATGATTATAACTATTTGTTGTAATGCAACGGTGCGAATGACTATTTGTTGTAATGTAACTATGTGAGTGATTATATCTGCCTGCTGTAATGTATCTAATTGCACTAAGTTTTGATGGCTTCCATAGATGATATATGTTCATTGTATGAAGTTGTATAGCCAAGGATGAAATTCAGGGATTAAACCTCCTACATTAAAATTTGAAGACAGAGTTATCCATGTGCAAGTGAATTGAAGGTATAAAATTCGTCTATAGGTAAATTTTATATTTGTAATTCGTAATATCAGACAGATCTATCTATGAGTATTCAGATTGAGTAGGTTTGTATATATAATCATGTAGACTTATA
>JASDQU010295719.1:3143-14159 GCA_032191745.1 Picea mariana | reverse complement strand
ACCAACTTTGGTTTTCCCTGCTTCAATGTATGTTGCGTGAATATAAACCTCATCAAGATTAGTAGGTCCAAACATAAATACAGTGTTACGAATATGTGCAGGTAAACCTCCTATATACTTCATAATATTTTCTCAGGTATGTAATGGAATATCCAACATCAATTCCATCTTACAGAATTCATCTGCGTATTCTTGCATTGTTTGTCCCTTTCTTAGTTTAAGACCTTGCCATTCAATTAAAGCCTTCTCTTTATAACCCAAAGGATAAAATTGTTTTCTAAGTGAAAAAAAAAATATTGCCATGATGGAAATATATTACCCACTTGTTGCATGCCATTTTACAACTTGCTTTGCCACCATATGAGTGTTGTGCCTGCAATACGAAGTGATGCCAACTTGATTTGAGTTGCCTCATCCTTGCACACTGCAATAAACCTCCATCTATCTAACCCAGTTATCAAGCCTCTCAACATTGACTTCACCATCATACATCAATAACTCAAATTTCACATAAAGCTTAAGTAAAGGCATATCATGTTTATGTTTATGGGAATGTTTTCTTGCGGTGGATTTGGAGCTTGTACTTGAAGAAGAAGAAGTTGATGGAGAAGGAGGTAAAGGAGGAGGTTTAGGAGGATCCTCTCCTTCTTCACTTTTGTCTTGTTTAGAAGATTCCCCTTGGAAAGGCCTCTTCCATTCCAAATAATCCTCATATAATACCTTTATTATCTCAGACGTGGCGAATAAAGTCTTTTGCAACTCTATCTCGTTCTGAGACATGCCTTCTTCCGATGCCATCTTCTCACTTTGATAAGTCCTCTTTCTTGATCCAATATATGGATCCCCTTCTACAAGCTTGCTTTCACCATGATTCATCTTTTCCCTGGTAATCATGAAAACTCAAAAACCAACCCTCGACCTGCTCTGATACCACTTGATCCGAAATGATCTTTTAAAGACTATGGTTAAGTTTTAAAGAATGAGTTCATTAACCAATTAGGAATTGATGAAAGAATCATAAACTAATGAGATATCATAGAATCCATAATAAGAAATGCATATCTGAATGTAAGCACAAATAATCAAAAAACCATAAAAGAAAATTTGTTAACGGAGTTCGGCAATATTGCCTACGTCTCTGGGCCTTTGTCTCAGTGGGTGAGGCTTTATTATTTCTCTTCAATGCTTCAAAAGTACATTAGAAAAGTGTCAAATGAATTAAAAATGGTATGGATGTGTTCTTCTCAACCTCAAGAATCGAACACCACTGACAACACTAAAAACGGTTGAGCGTAGCTCCTAGAATTGGCCCGCAAAGGTCCCCTCCTCAATGAATTCCCTGCATAAAAATGGCTTTGGTTGTCAAATTCCTCAACATTTCTCTTGTTCTAAACCTATCTAATGCTGCCAAGAACCTCTGGTTTGTATATATTTGAAGTGGGCATCAACATCCCAACTTCCTTCCAATATTTGGCCTCAAATCGGGCTCCATATCTCCCAATATTGGGAAAAATCCATTAAAAATGACTGAAATAACCCTAAAAATTATACAATAAGGTTAAAAAAAACCCAAAAATGGACAAATATAGGGTGCAACCCCTTTTCTCTGGGCCCTTGGTTGCATGTGCTCTACCATGTGGTCGAGGGCTGGGTTGGCCCCCCTATTCTCGAGTCCTGGTCATGTGGCTATGTCCATGTGTCCACAAGCTTATCTCCCACGCGCTCCACATATGATAAGCTCCTGGTCTTTAGCCCCTGGTCCATCGGGATTGGCCCCTGCCGACCGGGGCCTATCCTAAACAAACTGCCATCACAAACAAAAAATGTGTATGTTCCATGTGATTTAACAAGCACCACACTAGCCCGATTGGTCTGCCCCCTTCCACGAAGTCATTAGCGCTCGCGAAGGTCAAGGGTTTGAATCCCCCAAGGGTTATAACAAATTTTGGGACTAGTAGACATTGGAAAAATCTAGGGTGCCACGTGTCACCCTATGATTGGACTGTACCACACAGTCAGCGTACGATCGACATGCCACATCATCGCCATACAACCGAGTCAACTTCCATGTCACCTTCCATACAACCCAATCACCTTCTGTACAACCACGTGTCGTGCCATGTCATCATCCATACTGCACAGTCACCCTGCCATGTCAACATCCTTATAGCCCAGTTGTCATCCATACTGCCACATGTCAGCCTGCCATTAGGCCATGTCATGTACAGACTGCCATGTGTCATTTGTACAATGCCACGTGTCAAATCCATACAGGTGCCAACTCAATCCGAAAATGTCGATTTTGAGTGAAACGTGTCACCTCCTGGTGATGCTACATCATCATGATGACGTCACCTGTCGTACTACTAACTTCAGCAGTATAGGTTGTTGACTTTGACTAGTTGATTTTTTTGCATGTTTGAGAAATTGGTCAGAATGCGATATTTTTTGCATACAACGTCCATTTGTGAAAACAATTATATGGCTAGAATCAACGCGACGAGACGAACGCAATGATGTTGGTTTCATCTAATTCCAAGAAATTTGATTTTTAGGCCTTCTTGGATCCATTTTGGATCAAATATTCCCTCGTGTGTTGATTGTGAGCCTCCTCCCTTCTGCTGAACCACATAACCCCCTAACTACTCTTTTTTGCATTAGAACAACCCAGCCACCAGGTGCCCCAAAACCTTGTCCAAATATCTCTTGCTAGAACTTCCCTGATTAGTGAGGAGAGTTTCATTACCTTCTATCAACCTTTACTTCTTTTATTTCCTTTGAAACTTTTGGGATGTGGGTAATAGGTATATTTTCTAGTATCCTCCTTGACTTTCTCTGAGAACCAAGTCATAGAGATAACATAAAGAGAATTAAGAAAGTGAATGGTCCAATAGCCAAACTAGTCAGGGCCTATAGTTTTATCCCAAAAAAGGATGTCTTATTGGATAATTGAGCATTCAAGAACCCACCAGAGGACAATATCAAAATCTAGTTCCACAAGAACGTTCTATCAGTACCAATTGCCAAGATAAATAATTAAATTTCTTAGAAGCATAGCTTGCATCTATCAAATACGTGGACTACTTGGGTGGTCATGAAATCAATGACTATGCTTGAATTAAGAAACTCCCTTGAGAAATCTCTGTATTCCACCCTAATTTCCAAGATTTCTTCTAGAGAAAGGAAGATGCTAACTTTTTTTTGTTACTGGAGATAACAATATGTTATACTTGAATACATATTGCATTCTTCTTATTGTTTACTTGATGTGGGTAATGGCCCAAGGCTTCAAGAACAAAGCCCATGGAAGATGGAGTGGAGCTACTTGAATGGGCTGAGGCTTCAAGAACAAATCCCATGGAAGATGAAGTGGAGCTACTTGAAAATCAAGCTAGCTTCCATGTGCCACAAAGTCGATCAACCCTACTACCACACGAAAAAGTGTATACTGCAAGCAGAATCAAATGCTTCCATGTGCCACAAAGTTGGTCAGCCCTACTACCTCATGAAAAAGTGTATAGTGCAAGAAAAATCAATCCACGCCCACTGGTGGTTGAAAAAAAAATCATTATATTTTTTTGGGTCAACACACAATGGTTGATTATGTTGTGTTTGATCTATGAGTGAAAGCATGAGATTTCTTTCCAATGTCTATCCATCCTCCCACTGATTAAACTCATTTGAATCATGTGCAACTAGAACGTACAAATCATCATCAAGGATATCTGAAACAAGATGCATAAGAACACTATAAATGCATAGTAAAGAAGGAAGTTGCCTTTCAAGAATGTCAACAAAGACAAACTCCTATTCTTCCTTTTCAATATGGAAAATTACTATTGAAACATAATGACCTTCATCAGTAATGGACTCTCACAGATTCTCTTTCACCATGAATTTCCCTGAAGGCATATTGTTAACTGTGCCATTAATATTTTCATAACAAAGTCACCTACTATGCATAATATACAATATGGCAACCATTGCCAAATCCATCCTTCCACACATCCAATAGTGCAATGTGATCGATGGGTGCCAATTATTTTGGAGGACGTATGCCCCCATCATTTAATTTCTCCAACGCCTCTGAAACCACTTTTACACACCATACCACTTTAAATGCATGTCATATTTTGATTTATCTCAGGGGTCCAAAACACATTCGTAAATCCACCTTCAACAACTTCGATACTACTTTTGGATGTATGACATGGTTTTTTATATATGGAAATATAGGCCATCGTGACTTTATATAACCTTTCGCTTGTCAAAGTTTAACCTTTTTCTTACCAAAATCTTGGAATATGGGATACATATTTTACTGTATAGAACTTTGGGTTTAGGCTTTTTGAGAAAGAAATTAAAATAATATAAAAATATGAACGATGGTAGAGGTCCTTTATATAGTTTTTAGGAATAAATATAATAAAAGATTATATGGGTAATGATTATATTTTGCAAGGTACAAATGGTTCAAATTTATGATGGTACTTAGGTGGCTCATTAGAATATTAATTGCAAGTATAAGAATATGGTCAAGTTGAAGAGAAGTGCAATATCCAAGTTAACGAATTTAGTAGGTATGGTCAAATGCAAAGGTTATTTGAGAGAAAAGAAATGTTGAAAATAACCGATTAACATATTGCATAATTGCATCAATTCCGTCGATCATTTTAAATAATGTCTTTATTTCAAATTCACTTATTACCATGCAATTTAAGTCAAAGTTACAACAATAGGAAAGGGTTATTATTTCTATAAATCTTAGTAGTAAGCATAATTTCATTAAGGTTAATTTGACTATAATATTGCAAGTCCCCACAAAGCCTATTCAAAACACAGAGGTTGAAGTTGAGAATGTTTAAATTTTTAAAGATTTAAAGATTATCATGGAAAAATATACGTTGTGTTGTAACAGAGATTATCAATGGGGACTCCGTGAGTACAGTGACTTCAATACTTTTTATGTGTAGACCAGCTTTAGTGACAACAGGAGGGTCATGCATGTTGTTCCCAGTATCCTGATTGAGTTCTTGGTCTTCTTATTGTAGTAAGGAGCTGTGAAATTGTTTGAAATATGGCACTTCATATTCTTCCAGCTTGAATTTGGTGCCAATTATTAGTCCTCCTGATGGTATTCAGTTGCCTTATGAAATGCTGTTCAAAATCAATTCACTTGTTCGGTTGGGTTTCCTAAGTGGACCATCCCTTAAACAAAGAGTTTTTCAGTTTGCTGCAACCGACTAAAAGACCACTTGCTCAAATAAATTTGGCTTTGTCAAATCTTAGTTGTTTGAGGAATACTTGCTATGAACCAACACAATGGCTTCACAAACAATTTGATCATATCAGGAGATCAAATAAATGCCCTAATTCTGCTGCCATTTCTGAGATAATGGACTGATGTATGTCAACAAGAGTACAAGTAACCCCCTCAAAGTTTACTTCTTTGGACCTGAAGTCAATGTTTCCAACCGTGTGACACGACATTATGCTGAATATATCAATGATTTTCTTTGTGTTCCCTTTGTTGATGAGAACCTAGGCAAACTCCATTTGAATGATTTGTCTCTGAGATTGAATAACAGAGGTCCCAAGCGGGCAAAACTATACAAACGAATTCTTCAGATCTTGAGAGATGGAATTGTGATAGGCGATAAATGGTTTGAATTTTTGTCTTTCTCATCAAGTCAACTGCGAGAAAGCGTTGTATGGATGTTTGTTTCAAATGGCATTGATTGACACAGATAATATCCGTGAATGGATGGGTGATTTTTCTTCTATCAGAAATGTTGCAAAATGTGCAGCAAGAATGGGGCAATCCTTTAGTTCTTCCACAAAAACTCTGCACGTATATGGTCACGAAATTGGAATCGTTCCTGATATTCAAGTCCGCAATGGTGAGAGAACATATAATTTTTGAGATGGGATAAGGAAATTGTCTCTGCCCTTGGCAAAGCGTGTTGCTTTGAAGTGTGGATGTGAAAAGAATAGCAAATGAATATCATCTGCTTTTCAAATAAGGTATGGTGGTTACAAAGGGGTTGTAGCAGTTGACCCGACATCCTCTCTCTTCGCGACCTCAATTATCCAGAGAAGACGGGAACGTAATCTCTTGTTAATGCTCCATACGTTAATGCTCCATACATTTATTTTTTTGCCTGTTGGAAGTGCCACAAATGAAATCATTGCAGTCTGCATAAGATGGCGGAGAGAATCGGAGCGTTGGGAAGTGATAATTATTTAGTTCGGGACGTGGCGTTCTAATTAAAAACGGTCGCGTTTATATGAAAGCATTGGAGCTGCCTCCTACAGGTCTCCCCAGGTGTCAGAACACCTGGCAGACAAAATCCGTGCAGACCAGAAACGCATCATCTGTCTAAACATAGACAGTGTTCAGTAAAACGGCCACCACCAGGCTCGCATACTCAGCCTTCGTCTGGTCCACCGCCATCATCCTCGAAGGCTTCACAACAACTCTAGAAACGATAGACTTCTGGTTCGTTGATAGAAGGCACATTGAACGTGTTGAAGGCATCGAGTGCATCAAAGGCGAAACGTGTAGTCATAACATCATCGATTTCCTCCTTGATTCCAAACCCAAGCTGGCCAGCGAAGAAACCTGTGAACGAGGACTGTTGGACCGACCTTGCAATTTGCAAACAAAAAGACCTCTGGTACCCAATCTCGAAGACACTGGCAGAAAAGGCAGCTTGGAAATACTCAAAGGAAACTGAGCTGGATGTTGTAGCAATCAATTCAGCAACCGTGCTGGGGCCTATCATCCCTACAACTTTCAACTCAAAGCATCGCCATACTCTTTCGCCTCCTTGAAGGTCATACGGACACCTACAATAATTATTGGTTAGGTTGTGTTCATGTAAAAGACGTGGCAAGAGCACAGATATTGCTCTATGAAACTCTGTCAGCATTAGGGAGACATATCTGTGTTTCGAGGATGTTGTCATTCAGTGAATTTTCCAAGATGGTGGCCAAGATATGTCCACAGTATAAAGTACACTATTTCAATACGCAAAACCCTAATTCCTTGCACGTGAACAATCCATCAAAGAAGTTGAACGATATCGGACTCGTCTTTAGTCCCATAGAACAAGCAGATGCCACAGTTAGTGAGGAAAGTCTTCAAGAGTGGTCGAAAAAGGATAAACACTGGCTACTACATGTTGTCTATCATGTTGGGGATTTAGACAAAACCATAAAATTTTACATTGAATGCTTGAGAATGAAGCTTCTTCAAAAGCAAGATATTCCTGAAGAAAGATACACTAATGCCTTTCTAGGATTTGGTCCAGAGGAGACTAATTTTGTGGTGGAGCTTACATACAATTATGGAGTAGATTTGTACAATTTGGGGACTGGTTTTGGCCATTTTGGTATTGCAGTTGAGGATGTCTATAAAGCAGTTGATCTTATTAAAGCCAAAGGAGGAAAGGTTACTAGAGAACCAGGGCCAGTGAAAGGGGGAAAAAACTGTAATTGCCTTTGTAGAAGATCCAGATGGTTATAAATTTGAGTTGATAGAGAGAGGTCCTACTCCATAGCCATTATGTCAAGTCATGCTGAGAGTAGGAGATATTGATCGTGCAATTAATTTTTATGAAAAGACTTTTGGAATGGAGCTATTGAGGAAAAGAGACAATCCTGATTACAAGTATACAGTAGCTATGGTGGGATATGGACCATAAGACAAAAGCATTGTTTTGGAGCTGACTTACAATTACAGAGTGAAAGATTATGACAAAGGAAATTCTTATGCTCAGATTGCAATAGATACAGATGATGTTTATAAGACAGCAGAAGCAGTTCGACGAGCTGAGAGAAAAATAACTCGTGAACCTGATCCGCTGCCTGGAATCAGCACAAAGATTACAGCTTGCCTTGATCCCGATGGCTGGAAAGCGGTGTTTGTTGACAATGCCGATTTTCTCAAGGAGCGAGTGGCACGGGGCTTAGTTCTATGATTTCTCCAATGCTGAGGGTCCTAGATGAGTTGATTAAAGATATGAGGAATCATGATAACAATAAGAAGAAGTGGACAGATGATGAGCTTCGGAAGCTTTATGAGACCTAGTTGTTGCCCAAGGAATTTCAGAGCTCGTTTATGACAGTAAAGTGGCATGAACTCAATCTCCATCAATCAGAAATGAAACCGTAGCTTCCAAGTGTCAAGGAAGGAATGACGAGTTATCAAACGATTAGTAATGGTTCCAGGGGCTGGAAGAGGTGCCTGGCAGTTGCAGAATTCCATGAAGGCGAACCGTTTCAGATTCCGAGAACGCAAAGAGATTTGTTCTTAGATGTTTTCTTTTAAATAATTTGTGGTATGTAACAGAGAAGGAGGACAGCCCGGGAGCCTTTCACAGGCTAGGTTTGTAATGTATTATTTTTATCAAATATAGAACAGAGTTCAAGAGATTCTATACTTTGTCACTGTCTGATTCCGTTTTGTTCCAATATTATCGTGTCTGAAGTTTTCATCACTGTTTTTTCTACCTTATGTTCGTTATTTCATCTTGTAATGGTTACAATTCAGTACAACCTCTGTTGTAGCTATTTGAAGCATCCCTTAATGTGCAGTTTTTCCTCTGTTTTGCCGTGAGTGAAACAAGACCTGCGCTTTAATCGTTTTGCCTCATTTACAAGTTTTATTTGTGCACAGCCTTTCCTCTGTCTTTCAACAAGACAAGACCTGCGTTCAGATATTTGAAGTTTCAGTGTTATTTCTTCTATTGAAAGAAAGACCAATGCTTGGCTTTTTCTTTCAGTTTTGTTCATCCCTATCTGCTATCCATCCTCATGATATTTTAAAATGAATTAGACAAACGAGGTCATGCCTTTTGTTTCTGATCTATAAATGAGTGGAATGACTATTTCAGACCTGGTTCTAGAAGCCTCCTATGACTAACCGATCAACAAGATTTATTTCTTTAAAAATGTGCTAAGACTTGGCTCTTTCACAGCCTAGAGTCAACTCTTGCGACAACATGTTGCATTTAGATTTTCATGTTATAGATATGGATGATGTGGATATTGTTTTGGGATATGTTTGGATGGACTTAGTTGGTACGATTAATATTAATGTGTTAAAGAGTTTTTTGAAGCTTTGAAACAAGAAAAATAAAATTACATGGAGTTTCTTCAACCTTTTGTCTCTTTGATTCTCTTTTAGCAATTCTTATACGAGATTTACTGAAAACGTAATCTCCTAGGGATACTACAACATCATCAATGCCAATTATTTGTGAAGGGGAGTAAGAAAAACATGAGAACCAAATTGTGATCTCATCAAACATGGGTAGAGAGGGACGCAGACTAAGACATGAAGCTATTCAATCGGGGTACATCTCTAGAAACTTAGAAAGGGATGAAGGAATTGGTGAACTAGGAACTATAGAAATAGTCACAGACTCCAAATCAACAGATAAAGAAAGGATTCCAAGAGTGGGTTTTAAACCCATAATTCTCAAGATCAAGAGACTAAAGTATTCCAAGCACTGGAATTATATTGGTTAGAAAAAACCCTCATTACATTTTCCATATAGGATAAGGACGATAAGAAAGTAGTATCCTTGGATATGATCAGAGAGTTGAAAGCAAAGTTTTTTTTCCTATGTATAGTGGATTTTGGAAGCAACTTCAAGGTGACCTATTGGGATCTAGATAAGGATGAGGATACAGTCGAGATTGTTGGAACATCATGATCTCCAGGAACAAACTCCAACCTAATTATTTTGGATGATGCAATTGAAGAAGACATAAAGGGAAAGGTTAAAGTTGATCAAAGTACCATCCAATCTAATCTAGACAAAACATCTCATAATTAACCATGCTACCATGTAGTATTAGTTCAAGTTTTTACTTGTATGTATTTTGTTTCTCCAATCCTATTTTGAACCTTGTTTATAATAGACATGGATTTCCTAAAAAAATATAAGTATCCTAGATGATTGTTGTTTGAGGTTTGGTTATTGTTTTGGTAGGCCTTAGATAGCCATGAATGTAACATATTTTGTATGATATCGATATATAAGTAGATTAGTTTACAAAAAAAAAACCTCTAATTTAATTTGATGTGGCATATGCTTTTACTATTTTTATATTTTTCTTAGGAGGCCGATTTTAAACTCAAATTTATTTTAATGCTCTGCATCTTTGGAGTTTACCCTCTCTCTGAGCCATTTGAAATTCCCTTGGAAAATACATTACAAAAGCAAGGAAAGAAAGAACTACACTATCACCACATATGCTCAAATATGTGAGGAAATATATTTTAACAAATGGTTTATAACATAATATAAATTGTTAGGTAAAAACTCATCTTGGTCTCAAACGTTGGATTATGAAAATATATCTTTTTGATGCAAAATTCGTTTGGAACATGACATATGGAATCTCATTTCCCAAAAAGGCAAAGGAAATCCAGGAAACACCAATGTAATTCAACCTAGTGGGTTGGAGCCAATAAAAAACATCAAATGTTGAGCAAGGATGAGCCAAATGACTCAAACCTACCCATAAATGAGCCAAAATTAAAATAAAAATAAATCAAGGACATCTCATCAAAAGAGAAAGATGTGGTATCATAAGACTCGATGAAAGATTAATCTTATGTTTCCCTAGATCTGGATTAGGAATATGAAATCTTGCTTAGTCCTTAGATAAAGGAGAGCTAGGAAACTAGGTGAAAGAGGAAGAAATTATAGAAAAACCAGAACCTCCAGACTAAGGAAAACTAGGATTGGAGGGAGTAACATTGAATCCACCAAAAACAAAGCACATATAACAATAGTAAAGAAGAGAAAACCTCCTTTAGTAGAAAATTAGTGGTAACAAGAAGCCAAACATATAATCTAATTTAGGCATGTATTGCTTCTCTCTCTCTCTCTCTCTCTCTCTCTCTCTCTCTCTCTCTCTCTCTATATATATATATATATATATATATATATATATATATATATATATATATATATATATATATATATATATATATATATA
>JASDQU010295718.1:11852-25954 GCA_032191745.1 Picea mariana | reverse complement strand
TGGTTGTTGGGATGGCAGAGATAGGACATTGTTGTGATGAGCCTTTGCACAAGAAGACAAAAGGACGTTCCTACCCAGGACACTTTGGCAGAGCCCAACCTAGGGGTGATCACCTACTGTAGATGGGACGTTTGCTTTCGATGGATAGGACATCACCTCAAGCAACTGGACATTGTTTGGAGTGTGTGGTAGTGTGTTGGGGTCATTTGGCACGTGTGGTAGCTTGGAGGAGCCCTAGAAGGGCCAACGTTTTGCTTCCTGGATGATGAGCTTGCCCAAAAAGGGCCAACGTATCCCTTGAAAGGGCCTGACGTCTCCCTTTTTAGCTCATATTATGACATTTTTTAGCATTTAATGTACAAACAGTGTAAATTTTAAAGGTCAGCCTTGTCGACTGTTTTAATGACCTGTTTTTTAAAATTAAAGGTCATTTGGATGGTATAAATAGAGGACATTGCCTCTCATTTTAATCATAACATAACTCACTCTCTTGTGAGAGATTACTTTTAGTCTTTTGTCTTGGTATTTTGCTCTTGGAAGTGAGGCGCAACTCTTATGGAGGATTCTTCTTGGCATTTTTATGGTGTTTCTCTCATTGGAAGGTTTACAACTAGGGTTTGATGAGAATTCTTCATGATTTGTAAGTGTATTTTTCATGCAAAACTTCTTGAATGAATGGTTGTAGGTTAAATCTCTTGCATTTATTATCTCATTGCTATTATATTGCTTAATCTTGAAACCCTAGGTAGCAAGCACACATGTAGGTCCTTTCTATATGTCCCCATGATTGAGAAACTTATTTTAGCCATTGATTAAGGAAGATATAGCCTAGCCATTGCTACACTAATCATCATTTTTCTGAGTTAGCTTTTAAAAATAAGTTGAAGGAAGGAGACGTCCTAGGCCTAGTTGATTCTACACCTAGGATTTTGACTTTTAGGGTTTGAAGGGCCTTTCTCTTGCAACACTTTTCACCCTTAGATTTGTGTTTTAAAGCTAGCCATTTTGCCAAGAACATTTAAAGAAAGAGGGAGGAGCATGAGGCCTTGCTTAAGCAACACTGGAATGAGCCTCCTCCCCTTAGGGTTTTGATTCTAGGGCCCTGCCATTGCAGCACCATAGAACCTAACTCTCTAGTCTTTAGATTTAGATCCTCCCGAGACCTTGCCCTCACTTTTGACTCCATAATACCCTAAGGCACTGATCTTCCTCTTCAACGTTGAGTTTGTTGTGTCAAAAGAACCTTTCAAAATTCTCAAATTTGAAACCCTAACTAACCCTAACATCTACTAACCTAGAAATTGATGATGACATCATGCCTTAATTGAGCTCTTAGTTGATAGAAAATACTGTGGCTTGGTCATCTAATAATAGACATTGATGTATTGATAAATTTCATTGGCTTATTTGCAAAACATTGACCTCTTTGTCTATTATTCTAACCCTAGGAAAAGTTGACGTCATCTCTAGCATAGAGACGCAGCAACCTTTGTATATGGGCTATTAATGATATTTAATGCATTTGATTAATTTAAGGATTAAATATTTTCATTAGATGCTATATCATTCCAGTGTTTATGGACAAGTGACATTATGTATCATTTCCATTATTGAAAACATTGACTTCATCAATATTTACTATTATAGATGTTCATATACATTGGAATATAGATAGTCATTTATTAATGAAGTATTAACCACTGTTGTGTGTACTTGTATCATTATTGTCTTGTATCGCAAGAAGGTGCCTCTTCCATGGTTCTTCTTCATCTGACTATCTTCTTGGCGGTAATATGTGGAGGGAAAACTTATCTTAATCCTTTGACCCTTTTTCTTTCAAAACCCCAGATTGTCGGGGACGTCTCCCTTGGGCTTAGCCACCCTAAATAGAAAGAGCCCCCCATCGAGGTGACAGTGGGTGGGGAAGCTCCTGTTACGCCATTTTGACCCTTACCTTTCAGCTACTTGACCTAAACTACAAACTGAGCGATAACAAGCCACTTTGACTACTTTGACCTTTTGGGGCTTCTAGATGACATATGAGGGTCCTCCAACTTCGTAAGGCCATAACTCTCAAACCGTGAGGAGTTATGTGACGTTCCACATACCACCAGAAATGGAATGACAAGAACTATCCATATAGGATAGTTTCACTGACAAATTCACTAGCTTTCATCTCATTATTCCACAAATAAGCATGGGTTNGGGACCACTTTGGAGTTCTTCCATTTCTACTTATTATCAACCATGAAAAGACAATAACGAGTCATCTTTACATCAAACAATATTAGGTCCATTACCCAACCTTTATGCTACGGGGCTTTCTTCAAGGGTTGACATCAATGACAACCAACCTTAATCAACAACAAACATATTTACAAAACCGATTCCAAGGGAAGCCTTTGAGTATCTTCACCAGAGACTCAGAGTAATTTCTACTCCAAAATGAATGCTTTTGAATGATTATCTTATATGTCTTAGATTTACATGAGGAAGCACCACAAAGAGGACAATTCAGGTCAGGGGATCAGTTTCAGGAAGAGTTCAGTCAGGGGGAGTACCCCCAAGGACAGTTCAGTTAGGGAGAGAAGCCCCAGATGGAAAGATACCTTTACCATTGAAGACAAAGGGGGAGAGATTTATCAGATGCAGGATAAAAATGCTTGGAGAAAGAGCACAAAGACATGGTTCTAGGGGGAGAATGAGTGATATGAATTTAGTATTGCATCATAGTGTTTCACTCAATGCCAAAGGGAGATATTGTTGATTAATTGGCTTGGTTTTCATTGATTTCAACCCTTGAAGAAAGATCGATAGAGAATTATAGTAGCACAAAGGTTTGGTTAATTAACCCAAGTTTGTTTGATGTATAATCGTATGAGTTTTAATATATTTGAAGGTAAGACTATTCTATATGGATAATACATGTCATTCTATTTCCAGTGGTATGTGGAACATCACATAATTCCTCACAGTTAGAGAGATATGGCCATGTGAAGTTGGAGAACCCTCATGAGTCATCTAGAAGCCCCAAAAGGTCAAAGTAGTCAAGGTGGTTGCAAAGAAGAAATTATTTAAATAATAAAGTGAAGTGATGAGTGTACTATAATTCAAAGTGGATACAAAATAAATTATTTAAATAATAAAGTTAATGGAGAAGTTACTAAGTGGACAAGTGGTTAGAAGTGGGTTAGCCCTAAAATAAGAAAAGTGGTTTAAGATGGTTAGAAGTTAACCCCTTCAGGAAGCTACATAAAAGTATAAATAAGAGGAAAGGGTCTTTCATTTAATCACACTTGAGAACATTGAATATCTACAAGTGACTGAGGTAACCAAAGGATATATAAGGCAAATTGCAGAGGGAAGGTGAATTAAATAAGGTTGAAATTCAAGGGAGGATAAATTATTTTGATGATGTTTTCTAAGGTATGTTATTTACAGGTCATCTCACCATTTTCTCAATACTTTTTTTTATAGAATGATTCAGACCGCGAAATATAGAGGACGTTGAGAAAATATATTCGAGTAGCTTTGATTAAAATTTAAGCTTGTGGGTCATTGTATTTTTGGATTTACACTCCGTGGAAAATAGGATTTGTGGCTAGTCCTGAAACTAGTCTAAAACAAGTGTTTCATGTAAAAACGTCATAACTTCCTCATAACAGATCCAAATTTAGTAAGACCAAAGGTTTTGTTTATAGTGAATTCTTTACTATTCTTTGTACCATTTTTAGATCTATACAAAAAATATTTTGTGTGGGGAATGCTCTACAAGTTAGCTCTCTAGAATAAGCCAGAATTTAGAAAGGTATGCCATTTTTTCTATAACTCCTTTTCTGAGAGATTTCAAGTAGTGAAACCTGAAGGAATTGTATAAAATACACTGAAGAACATTGTGTACTATTTTTATATCTTTTATTCATTACAGGTATATAGTTATGATTATTTCAAGTTAGGGTTGTTGATTAATCTAAAATTAGTCATGTTAGACTAAAGTAAAGTTTTATAAAAATGCTAGTCTCTTGTTGTTAAAGTTAAGGAAGGTTTGCAGGTATGTGATCATATACACCAGGTCTCTTATAGAGTTACAAATCAGATTTGGATGATGAAACTGATCAGGGATTTTGGTTGAGGTACATGTTGGGTACATGGTTGAGAAAAGTAGTTGATGAGTTGGCACATAAATGAGGTGTATATTTGATGATGTTGGTACATCTTGATGAGTCATATTTTATGTTTATTTGATGCATGAATCGTACATATTTGGTGCATGGTTTATGCACTCGTTGATGGTACAGGTTGAGGTACAGGTTGGTGCATGGTTGATGCACTTGTTTATTGTATAGGTTGATTATATATTGTTTGGTACATGTTGTTATAGGTTGTTTGGTGCAAGTTGTTTGGTATAGATTTAAAACAATATATCTCATAGTGATACTGTGACAATCATTCCATAATTCTACTTATATTTCATGGAATTTGGATGGGGAAAGGACAGGTGGTTGTAGCCACCTTCTGGTTGTAGCCGAAGAACATAGGGGGTTGTAGCCTCCTTCTGGTTGTAGCCAGAGAATTGGGGAGTTGAAGCTTCCCTTAGGTTGTAGCCTGAGAAACTAGGGGGTTAGATCCTCCTTCCAGTTGCAGCTAGAAAATAAAGGAATTTGGTGCTTCCAATGAATGTAATTCTTAAAGACATATAAGAAAAAACATTATATGGTTTTCTCCCGCTTTGGGTTTCATTGTAAAACACTGGTGTACTCTGTATGTGTATGATTTCTCATTTGTTCATTGTTTATTTACTCTGAAACTATTGGATGATAATGATACATTGATATAACACTTTCATTTTATTGTTAAAAAGGATTAGATTGCTCTATTAATGATTCACCCCCCTCTCAGTAATCTCTGAAGTCGTATCCTGCAACAACTTCAAATTTGATACCATAAGTGTAGCCATTGCCTTGCAATCCAACATCTGTAACCTCTTTAGGATTTCTATTGTATACTTCCATTGATTCAGAAATATCTCATCCTATCTCTACCATACCTTGAGATCCAAAAAGTAATGCATCATCCTGAAATCTTTCATCTCAAACTCAACATCTAGTTTTTCTCTTACACTTAAGAATAACTTTCGAAATTACACAAAATATCAACACTCTCTCTTAATGAGAAAGGTATTATATCCAAAATAGACTATAACACTATCGCCATCCACAAGAGCTCATTATCATTGAATGTTGGAAACATGAATCTATACATCACAGAAAATCCATAATGACTTCACATCATGCATCTAGAGCCAGTGGGTATCTCTCTAATAGTTGCAACATTTCATCATGATACTATTTATTTCCCCATAGAAAGCGTCTGAAGCCATCACTCGCTATGAGGATATATAGTCTTCGGAGTCATTTTCTCCCTCTTCATGTGTTGACCTACTCTTCTTCTTCATTACATGAATGTGCACAACTCTATGTATGTCTAGTCTTGCTTCATGTTGCTTCCTGCAATTGTCATTATGGGTCCTTATCAGAGCTATTACCTATGAACTTTATGGAACAAGAAACAAGAACAACAAAAATCATCTCCTAGAGGATATCAATTTATCGTGTGCACAACTACATAAAGTTACCCTCGAAATGATACGTCTTCTACTATGACCAACACACATCCATCATATAATCTATGTCATACAACTAACCATGTTGATTTTCTAGTGTTAAATTAGACAAGAACACTTTTCTGCAAGTGGTAATTACTTCCAACGATATTACTTTAGTAAACTTTTGAACATCACTAAGTAATTACACTCAAAAAATTTCAATTACTTAGAAACTTTGGTCTCTTCCTTAGATCACTTCCACATGTGAGAGAGAAAAATATGTATGTCTATTGTTGTGTCTTTTTATAGTAATATTAAATTGATCCAAAAAGACATGTCTATTAGAAAATTAAATTTGAAATTAAATTAAATTTTCTTTCTTATAAATAGTTGGAGAATACCTCCCGTAACTACCCAAAGATTAATTTGGTTATAATCCATCCACATAGTATTTGACTTTGTTAAAGTGTTCCTCCATAATCCATGCAATTCTTTGTATATTTATGGAATTATTTCTATAATTTAGGTAGGAGTAAAAAGTAAACATGTTGTCCATAGATATTGCAACAACCCCATAAATTTAACGCTCCGAAGACTTTTTTCCTGGGCCCTCTTGTGAGGGAGTCAAGCCCAGTCTGATACCATGTTGAATTTTCATAAGATATGATATTGTATGTGAAAAAATATATATTATTATAATGATGATTGTTCTATATATAAAGAACATATGGTGACCATGGTGACCATCCATGAAGAGATGCATTGCTTGGGTAATAAATATATTTATTCTTTATATTATATTATACATATAATATAATATAAATATACTTTATACTTTATTATATATATTTGTACATTATATTATAAATATATTATTACATTAGTAATATTATAATTAAAATATTGTTTAATAATTAATAATCATATTATTAATTATTAATCTAGTAGAATGTCTTTCCGATGTTGACCAAACATCAACACTCCTCTCCAAGGTGCTACATGTGAGAGTAAGCTTCCAAAGGCTATGATTGCATGTTATAAGTGTGACAATTCATCTCCTAATAAAATAATAGAATAGGGATTCAAGCCCGCAACATCACCAAATGTTCCAAACAAGCCAAACGTTCCATCAAAAATGTGTTGTCATGCCTCCCAAGAGGGATTTTTGGGCATAAGAGGTTGATGTCATCCTCTCTTCATGGTTCAATCCTCGTTCAAGTGATAAAGTCACCTTCCCAAGTGCAACATTCATATTCCAATGCCTCCCATGAGTGGGGCACTACATCCATCCAATGGGATTTCAAGCCCCTATGAAGGTTCAAGTGTCTTAGTTCCTCCATGAATAGCTTTCACCAGGAAAGGTCCTGCAAAGACAAATAAGTACACCCTCCAAGGGTCCAAAATTCACATGAATCATTCCAGGTAAGCCACATTTAATAAAAAAAACCACCCAAACAAGTGCATTAAATCTCCTCTTTTCAAGTTAAACAAATGCTCAAAGACCTTATAATCTTTTCCAAATTTAGGTATGGGAGGGATGTCATGGTGCCCTATTGGGTAGGCCAACGCCCAAGTCAAGGAATGTTTCCCAAGAATACCATTTCTAGACCATGCAATGAGTATGATATGGATGGAGGAAATTTCTCTTGGGAATGGGGTTTCTAACATGTCAAGGGCTCATATTGTCTCGTTTATGGGTGCCTTTATGGGGGGTGTGTTGCATCCCTTTGTTTGCAATCCATCCTTTTTCCAATACCTTTATTATTTTTTTTGTGGTTCAAAATTTCAATGCTATATGCAAGGAAAGAAAAGTATTACCACAATTCCACTTGAATTTAGAATACATTGAGTGCCATGTGCAATGGAAATTAAAGGACACCATAATGCATTCCCCCAACGAGCAGGACATGTATTAATTATTTCTTCTTTGAGGTCCTTTAATTTTATGAAGAAGTGTTTCATTTCTCTCGGGACCTTAGGGTGAGCATATACAAGGTTAATTTAGTGCTAGATACTATGCCTCTAGTCATTTATCCCTGTCTTCCCATGCAATGAGGTACAAGCCCTTCTCGGGGTCAATGAATGAAAAAACCACAAAGATGAGGAAACAGAGGGGAAAAATTATGGAAAGTGGTAAGTATGAGTGGGAGTGGTACGCTGACCCTTCAAGGAGACCCCCTAGTGGAAACCCTTTTCCCAAAGGTGACCAACTTACTAGGAAACCATGTCAGCCAACAAGGTGAAATAAAGTAAAACGTATAAATTCCAAGAAATAGTTTCACAATAAAGAAAGGAACCTTTGCAACCTACCCAAATGATTCAAATATTAAAGTGACACTTACCATGATATTGGACTTGTTATATCATGAAGAAATACTTGTTATCCTCAAGGATCCAAGTTGGCATGGTGGACATTATTATGTTGTTGATGATGAATGTTAATGTGTGGTGGAGAGGAGGGTCTTTGCCTACTCAATGTGGGATCTTGTCATTCACCTGGGTGTTGGTACTCCATGTTTGCTACTTGCAGGCCTCGAGACATCATCTCCTTAGTTACCCCTAGGTTGGGGGGGTAACATATGGATCCTACTTGGGGATATGTGCTTGTCATAGAGCACATGAGAACCTCAGTATATCTTGGTATCACATGTGTCTACACACTCAAATAAAATATCAGAGTATCAGACGATGGATAACTCACTCATTATTCATATAAAGACAAAACTTCAAAATTTCAAAATGGAAAATTATGAATATTCTTTAAAAAGAAAATTTTCCATTTTTCAAAAATTTCAACTAACATGTAATCATTCAAGCAAATGAATCACAACAACTATGCATCAATGAGAAAAAAAAACGTAAAACAAAGAATATAAAATGAAATGCAACTACCCTATGATGACCTAAACACACAAATGCAATGCAAGAAAACAAATGACCTACCTACTTACCTAGGGCCCAAGGCTCATAGAATTCAAGTCCTTAAGATATTAGGTTAAATCATACAATCAATGGAACCAACTTATCATATCATCGAGGTATATCCCCCTATGACTAATTATGTGATACAATAAAGATAATTCAAGCACACAATAATGATAAGCATAAATAAGCATGTGATCAATCATAGAAAAAATCCCATGGAGCTGAGAGGGAGGGGAAAATTTGTTATAGAAAGGGAATCCAAAAGCATGATCAATCCATCCTTGAATAGGACTATTGCATATAGACGATGGATCATCTTCTTCCTAACTCGCATGATCATTACTTTCTGAATACTAAGAGGAGACGAAAGACCCAAAATAAACATATTATGATTTACAAGACAAGGAACACACATAGATTGGGAGACATAACCTTAATTTTATACAAATATTTTCATGAATAGATTTTGAAACGTTTCTCAAGTGGTAATTTTCTTGGGAGGGATATTGTCATACCATTGTTTGGCATTCTCTGTGAGAGATGAAGAGAAGATATTTATACACACAACCTCATATTGGTGTTAGGAAGTACATGAATTGAAAACTTTTGAAACGGTACCCAAATGATGTTGATCCAATATAGTGTCCCCATCTGAAAAGTGGGAATCCATTGTCTAAAACCACTTGGAATTTTATGAGGTGATACATGAACTTTTGTTATAGTTGATGGTTTGTACAACTCTTCCATGTCCTCATGTCCCTCAAAATTTGAGCACAAAGATGCTTGATAATATTCATCAAATAATAGTTATAATTCCTCAAAACAATAATCCCCAATGTATGGTGGGGGATCAACATAATTTTAATGCAACAAGCCATCGCTTGGTGGATGAAAAAAAATTGTGATCAAATCATCACCAAGATGCCAAATATTTTGATCATATACACATGAAAATGAAACTTCCAAAGGAAAGACTTCTACATTCCTTATCTAGGATTTACCCTCAATGTCTCAAATGGGATCTCCATCAAAATTGAAACAACCAATATCCCATCGACGCTTCCATACACATGAAATCATCAATTTTATTTTCAATTGTATATGAGGGATAATACATTTTATATGCATCATTGTAATTGATTACTTCTTTGCAATACTTGAAAACTGTATGCTCCTCGAGAGGGAAAATAGACATCAATTTATCATCTAGGTCCTAAGCATGAGAAAATTCATGGGAATATTCTTGGAAACTTTCTTCATGGATCTGTTCTTCATTTTCATGTGGGATGAGAAAAACTATTTCATGGACAAAAACTTTATGATCATGTTATTTAATTGGAACTTCGATAAGGATGTGGTTGTATTACTCCTATGGATCCACAATATCCATGGTATCATCAACAATTCCAACACCATCTTCATCCATAATTGGATTAGCATTAAAAGATTGATCTACCATTTTCTATTGGACGATTTGTTTATCACTTTAGCTATCGAACTAATTATCTGGGACAACAATGATATTACAAAGGTTATGGGATTTAGATGGGACATCCTCCAAATCATCTTGAAGTGTTGGGACATCTACACCATCGTCTTTAAAAATTCCAAGTATATCTTCATCCTCTAGGGTTGTCAAGAGTTCATGATAAATGCATTCAAAATTTTGGGATGTTGGACCCTAGTCATTGAAAAATTATTATACAAATACTTTGAGGGAAGGGATACTCTTCAGAATGTAAGAGTACTAGGCCCAATCCTTTTGCATTGGTCTCAATGAGGATAGAAATGCTCTCACCAACAAGTATTCATGTTTTTCGTTGAACATGAATGCATATATTTCAAATGACAATATATGTGGGATGATACAAGAAGGATCCCCATTGAGCCTTGGGATATTCTTGGCTAAATTCAAGGGGAATGGGTTTGGGAACCATGGAATGTTCTCAATATCGAGGGTAGGATACATTCCATGCAATACCCAAAAATCCATTCTTCATCATATGAAGATTCAACATGAATGTTGAATTATAAATTAAACCTTCATACCATATCGCAATGGAGACACCAATGAAGCTTATACAACCTTATAAGCATCAAGTCTTCAAATTATACAAAGAATAAGGTTGTATTCTTCCAATGGAGTCTCCAGATGAGCTCAAGGCTCATCGAATATTGATAGAGAATCTTCACTCAAATGGAATTGTTAGGAAAGCTAGAGATAAATGTTTTGGGATAGACTTGCCAAATGTCATTATGTGAAGCCCTAAATAGTGGCTCATTACCCCTTAATTGGGGCATATTACATTAGTAATGGTATTTTTTTTATGTCAGTTTTATTCCATTAGTTGTAATTATACCTCCTAGTCTCCTATATATACCAAGGAGACATTTTCATTTGGAATCATCTGGTATTTGGACATTTATGTGGGAATAAGGAGGTTTCCCCCTTGAAGAGGCTTGTTATCTGAATTTATCTCTTTTTCAAGGCATTGAGTACTTATTTTGAGGTTTTTCTATGCTATATTGATATTTGGTTCCTGACATATGGTATCAAAGCTCAAGGTCTTGGGGTTTCGTTGTTGCATCTGAGACACCTTGGAATTTTCTCTATAACGTTTTTTTTACAATGATTCAGAAGAAATGACTTGGAGGATATTTATTAGACCGATCAAGGTATGTTGGGTTAAAATTTAAGCTCCTAAGGCCTTACACTTTCAGAGATGCAACCTTTGTAAGATAGGGTTTTGGAATCATCCTGAATTGAGTCATTGCTGAATTTTCGATATAAATTGTTTTATGTAATGTTTTAGACCCCAAAATCAGGAGTATATTCACAAAAATTAGTAAGGTATCTGTGGTAACAGGTTCATATTCTGGTTCATCTTAAATTTGTAGATACACACTGTGGAAGATAGGGTATCTGACTAGTCTCAAGCAGGTGTTCTAGGTAAAAAAATCATAACTTATTCCTAGAGTATCCAAATTGAGTGAGAATAGTTGCATTGGATAGTGGACAACTCATAGTAGTTCTGGTACGAGTTTCATAATTTTGTATCAATTACTTTGTGCGAGGCACTCTATACAAGTGAGATCTCCTAGAAAGGCCAAAAATCAGCAAGTTGTGGGGAAGTTGCCATAAATTCCACTTGGCACGTCCAATTTTTATCAAACCTATGGCATTGAAAATAAGAAATATCAGAGACCTACACTAAATAAAATTTCATACTCAGAAGGGATGAAATTTTGGAGATCCAATAAAAGAAAGATTGTCTAGCAGAACCACCTCAAAATCAATGTCTAAAGTGATACTTGGCCAACATGCCACCAAAAAAGGGAACTTCTACACCAAATAATCCTCCAGACAATCCTACTTGGACTCTTGATGAAGGTGAAGAAATGAGTAGGGACATAAATGATATAGAAAAGAAGATAGTAACAAAATATGGACTACAAGAGATGATGGATTCAACAGAAGCTAAGTTTGAGGCAATAAATACTAAGATGGGTGGTTTAAAAGGGGAGATCATGGAAGGATTGAAAAACTTCTTAATAGAGAGGAAACCTGAAAGTGAAAATGTATCCCATGAAATTCATGATGAGGACACAAGGAAGGTGAATCAAGAATGGAGAAACTCCAACTTTGGGTTGAAGACCAACCAAGTTCCTAAGATCAATATGAGGAAGTTTGATGGAAAGGACCCAATCACATGGATACTTCAGATGGAGCAATTATTTGATCTACATAATGTGCCACATACACAAAAGGTACAAATTTCTTCTTTATATTTAGAACCCAATCAATTTGTATGGTATCGATGGCTTTGTTCTTGCAAATCACTCGCCACTTGGAAAATTTTCACAGAAGAAATGATAGCACACTATGAGGATACAAGGAGCAATACGTTGTTTAGTCAATTGATAAATCTCAAGAAAAAGGGTTCAGTTACAGAGAACATTGAGAACTTCCAAAGATTGAATATAAAGGTAACAAATATTCCTGATGAGCACTTGATTGATGTATTCATAGGAACTTTAAAGGATAACATTCAACATGAGGTTCACCTTTGGGAACCCAAATCATTGGAGAATGCATTTAGGGTGGAAATAAATGTTGAAAGTAAAAATATGGATATGGCTACTAGAAGGACCAATCCTAACATCTATAGAGAGAATAATGCTCCTTCTTCTAAAACACCTCAACCTACAAGGTTGACACCTCAACAATTGGAGGAAAGAAAAGAAAAAGGTTTATCCTTTAATTGCGACAACAAGTATAGTAAGGGACATAAGTATGGTGAGAATAAATTATTCTACATAGATTGTGAAGAGGAAGAAGAAAAAGAACCATCTCAATATGAAAACATAGAAGAAATTTCGTCTGAAGAGTTGACTCCCACTATATCGTGTAATGCATTGGTTGGAATTAGCACTCCTAAAACCCTCAAGATTGAAGGATATATCAAAAATAAAAAGGTAATAGTCCTAATTGATTCTGGAAGTACTCATAATTTCATTCACTATAAATTATCCAAAGCTCTCAATTGTTTTGTATATCCAGCGCCAAAGTTTCAGGTAATGATTGCAGATGGAGGAACTATCAATTGCTCAGGAAAATGAAATAAGATCAATATTTCTATGGGGCAATATGTAATGAATAGTCCAATGATTGTTATACCCATGGGTGGTTCTAACGTTGTACTAGGAATACAATGGTTACAATCATTAGGAACAGTGGCTTTTAATTTTCAAGAATTTTTCATGAAATTTTCATTGGAAGGAAAAGAAATTGAGTTAAGAGGTATCACAAGGAAACCTAGTAAGGTGATAATCTCTAATGGCATGAAAAAATTATTGAAAAGGGGGCATCAAGGTGTTATTGCACAACTATGCTCACTAGATGTTCAAACATCTAAGTCATCTATTCCTCAAGATCTCCAAGGTATCATTGATAAGAATTCCAAAGTATTTGAAGATATTCCCAAAGGTCTTCCACCCACTTGAAATCATGATCATGATATTCACCTAATTCCGAGGAGTGTTCCTACTAACATCAAGCTGTAAAAATACTCTTATTCCCAGAAGAGTGAAATTGAGTACATGGTTGAAGAAATGTTAGAGGCTAGCATTATCAGACCTAGCCAAAGTTCTTACTCTGCACCGGTGGTAATGGTATTCAAGAAAGATGGCTCATGGCGTATGTCTCTAGATTATAAAGAGCTCAACAAGATCACTATTAAATATAAGTTTCCCATATGAACTACATGTAGCAATCTATTTCACAAATTTGGATCTTCGTTCAAGGTATCATCATATTAGAATGAAGGAAGAAGATATCCCAAAAACAACATTCTGAACTCATGAAGGCCATTATGAATTTTTGGTCATGCCTTTTGGCCTTACAAATGCACCTTCCACATTCCAAGGGTTGATGAATTCAATTTTCAAGCCCTTCCTTTGAAAATTTGTGTTAGTATTTTTTGATGATATACTAATCTATAGAAAGTCTTGGGAGGATCATGTGCGACATGTTGACAAGGTGCTACAACTACTAAAGGAGAAACAACTATAT
>JASDQU010295715.1:0-14159 GCA_032191745.1 Picea mariana | reverse complement strand
CTCCTATTTCAAAGGACGTTGCTACTTCTGGGGTCTTCAGGAAGGAAGAAGCTATCCTTAGAGCCCGACAATTTGATTTGATATATGCTCAGTCTAGGATTTTATACCACCTTCTTCCAGACACACCATGAACAAATCATGATCCTAGACAAACTCTCGGACCTCATGCTGATGGCATTGTAGGGTCTGCCAATGTAAAATCCATAGACTTGGAAACGAAGTCTGCTAGAGGGCCAACCTCGTCTGGATCCTCCAAACCCACCCTATCGATGGATGTATATTATGTGCAATCATAGAAGAACCCAAATGGTGACCAACAACCAGATGGGAATAAAAGGAAAGGTCAAAATAATCGTAAGGGTGGGAAGAATAATAATAAACCCAAGGACAAATATAATAATGGGAAACAGATTGATAATGCTGGAGAGGGAAAGAAAGAGAAACGTAAGGTGAAGTTTCCTTGTAAAATTTGTACCGATGATCACCTTACACACTTATGCCCCAAACTTGCGGAGGCGGCGAGGCTTTTAAATCTATCGTCCGCTGTGATGACGAACCCATTCCCACACAATAAGCACTTAGACTCGAGCTCTTCGAACACTGGAAATGCGTTCAGTGGAAGTCACGATTATAGCTCTTCAAAAGTGAGTACCAGCCTAGAATCTCCTCCTCCACCCCCAGAGATGAACTTAGAGATCGAGAAACCAGAGCCACCGCCTCATATTCCGAAAGGAGTACTCAAGCGCTCTACCCACAACCCTAATGCTAGATCTGCCCATAACTACTCTATTGTTGAGGATCTGGGCCAAACCTCTTGTGCAATGTCGGCTTTGGAGGTACTCCAGACCTGTCCATCATAGAGGAATCCCTTACTCTCTACCTTAGGAGCTCTAGAACCTTGCGGCTCGAAAGCTATCAAGTTTGATGTCATAGATGTGAAGCCTCACTTATCCTACCATGTGGCTTTTTAAATCCACATGGAGTATTCCAAGTATACTATCAAACAAGTGGTCATTGATAAAGGTGTTGCCACTTATGTGATGTCCCTGGTTTGTTGGAAAGCTATCGGTTCTCTAAACATTTCCAAGTCACCGAACATGTTGACTGCATTTGACGGTCATTAATTCCACCCTCATGGTATTCTCCCCACCTTTCCGGTCTAGTTAGGTGGGAAGATGGTAGAGGTGGAAGTAGAGGTAGTTGATGCACCTATCAATTATAACTTGTTACTAGGTCGCAATTGGACCTATGCTATGGTCGCTGTCGTATCGTCTATTTTTCCTGTACTTTGTTTTCCTCATCAGGTGGAGATTGTGATGATCGACCAGTTATCCTTTGCATACTCTAGTCTTAACACATCTGTTGGACCGTTGATCCATGTGATCAAAAATTCTCAGCCGACAACTGAGAATATCGGTGTCAGAATGAATTCTTCCCTCATAGGTACTTTTGACTTCTCGGCACCAATCCATCACATTTACACCATGTCTAGTAGGTCTGCTTCAACTGGAAGGTCCATACCTTTTCACACTTCCTATTTTAGTGATCCATGGACCCTACCTTCTCTGACTTCAATGGGTGAAGGACAGTTGCATGATGGCATGGATATGCCACTATCAATAATGGAGATTGCATATCAAGCCATTCTTTACTCCTCCGTCGATCTCGATCCTGTTACCTCGTAGATGGACGAGGATGATCCTATTCTTAGGCATGTATGGGCCACCTCGCTATCTTTTTCACATGATTTCTTATATGAGGCTTTGCCTTTGGAAAAATCCATCTTTGAAGCCATGAATGGTTCCAAGAGACCTTGGGATGACATGCATCATCGATCTTATTTTCTCCCAAGTTTTGAAAGAATCGAGCAAGATGATTTTTGATCTATATTGAGTGAGATAGTCGATCACTCCATAGTTCCACTTGATACACACAACATTTATGCCAAAGGAAATATGGCGAGTATTTATCCTACCATCCCGATCGATATCTCTCGTACCCTTGGCAAGATTGAGAACGTAAATATAGGTGTGGATTGTTCGTCAGAAGAGATTTTGATCTACACCAACCTCTTCAAAGAATTTTGAGATGTATTCACTTGGTCATATGAAGAGATGCCAGGGATCTACCCTCATATTGTTGAATATTAATCCTAGGAAGGCCCCCGCTATTAAGGCAGAAGTGGAGAAGCTACTTAATGATGGTTTCATCTACCCAGTTCCCTTGACCGAATGGGTATCCAACCCCGTTCCTATGAATAAAAAGTAAGGAACCATCCGCGTGTGTATGGAATTTCACGACCTGAACAAGGTTTTTTCTAAAGATAACTTCCCCATGTTGTTCATTGATCAGATTCTCGATGTGTGTGCAGGAAGTGAAATATTTTCCTTTATGGATGGATTTTTAGGCTATAACCAAATCCAAATCAAACCTGAGGACCAACACAAGACGGAATTTATATCTCCTTGGGGTACTTTTGCATACCGGAAAATGCCATTCGGCCTGAAAAACACCGGAGCAACCTTCCAACGTGCCATGAATTTTGATTTTCATGATCTCAAGCACATAGTCAAAGCTTACCTTGATGATCTTGCTTCTCACTCTCTGAAGATAGTGGATCATGTTACACACCTTCGACTGGTTTTCAAAAGATGTCGTTACTATAGAATCTGGTTAAACCCTCACAAATGCATCTTTTGCGTTAAGTCTGGTCGTCTCTTAGGATTACTATTTTTCGAGACCGGGATCATGGTAGATCCTCTTAAGGTTGAGGCAATACTTCAATTGCCTCCCCCTTGCAGATTAGACAACTTCAAGGTTTACAGGGGAAAGCTAACTTTCTGCATCAGTTTATAGTGAATTAGGCCAATATCACCAAGGGTTTCATGCACCTATTGAAGAAAGATACTCCTTTTATCTAGGATGACCGAGCCCAAGACTCTTTAAACACTTTAAAGAAATCCTTAGTATCAGCCCCTCTGCTGAAATCTCCTGATTACAGTAGAGATTACTTGTTGTATATTGCCGCGTTTGAAGAGATGATTGGTATGGTTCTAGTTCAGGAGGATGATGAGCTCCATGAGAAAATCATCTACTATATTAGTCAGAATTTAGTCAGACTTGAGTGTAATTACTCTCACGTTGAAAAGCTAGCTTTGGTTGTCGTTCACACAGTCCAACGTTTACGACACTATATATTGCTTTGCAAGACTACTGTGGTTGCTGATGTCAATCTGTTTCAATATGTCCTCAGTAGGTGTATCATAGGCGGGAAATATAATAAATGGATTGTCATCTTACAAGAATTTGATCTTGACTTTGCTTCGACCAATTCCAAAAAATCACTAGCTTTTGCAGAGTTATTATCCAATTTTCCACAATTAGATGAGGATTTTATCCATGTCGATTCATTTGTAGATGAACACATTTTCCTTGTTTCGTCGTCTGACCCCTGGGATGGAGACATTGTTTTATATCTTCAAACCTTGAAGTTTGCTCAACATCTCTTGCGAGATGATCGACGACGTGTTAGATACCAAGCCAAAAAGTATACCATCATCAGTGACACTTTGTATCATGGAGGAATATATAGTATCTTACGTCTCTGCTTAACTCACGGGGAAGCTGAGTCATTCCTAAATGATTGCCATAAAGGGGCTTATGGTGGTCATCTATCTGGGCTTGTGATAGCCCAAAAAATCCCATGAGTCATTTACTTCTGGCCCACCGTCTTTAAAGATTGCATTGAAGCAGTTAAGAAGTGTCACCCCTACCAGGTGTTCACTCAAAAAATGTGCTCGCACCCAGCCCCCCTTCACCCAGTCATTACCATCGGTCCCTTCACCAAGTGGGGTGTAGATTTCGTCGATTGCAACCCAACTTTGGCTGGGGGGCATCAACACATTATTGTGGTTTTCGAATACTTTACCAAGTGGGATGAAGCCATGCCTACCATAAAATTCGNACCCAACCCCCCTTCACCCAGTCATTACCATCGGTCCCTTCACCAAGTGGGGTGTAGATTTCGTCGATTGCAACCCAACTTTGGCTGGGGGGCATCAACACATTATTGTGTTTTTCGAATACTTTACCAAGTGGGATGAAGCCATGCCTACCATAAAATTCGATGGCAGGAATGCAACCTTCTTCATGTTCAACCAAATTATCACCCATCTCGGTATCCCGAGTGAGATTGTCACCGATCATGGAAGTCACTTTCATAATGAAATGATGGTAGAACTAGCATCCAAGTTGGGGTTTAGACATGGTCACTCATCTCCTTATTACCCCCAGGAAAATGGGAAAGTAGAGGCCTTTAACACGTCTCTCAAGACCATTTTTCAAAAAACTGTCAGCTGAAGTAATTCCGAATGGCACATCATGCTATATCCCGTGCTCTGGGCATACCGAACCTCGGTCAAGACTACCATTGATTTTTCCCCTTTTCAGTTAGTACATGGTGTGGAGTCGATACTTCCTATTGAATGCAAAATCCCTTCTCTCAAGTTGGCAGTCAAGATCCTACTTGAAATTTCAGATTTAGAGAGATGCCTCGTGCATCTAGAGAGTCTTGACGAGCAACATTGAGACGCCTTTACGACTATCGAAGAAAAAAAGAAACATGTCAAGGTTCAGCACAACAAGTCTGTTTGTCCCTGGTTGTATGCTGAGGGTGACTTGATCCTCTTGTATGACCAAGCCAAAGAATATCTAGGGGCAGGCAAGTTTAAACCCATGTGGCATGGTCCTTATATCGTGCGATGTGTTCTAGAAAAAGGAGCCTACGAGTTGGAAGATTATGAAGGGACTAAACTGGTCGAGCCTAGAAATGGGCTCTACTTGAAAAGGTATTACGCTTGAGCCCTAGGCTTGGGAAAAACCATTTGTATACTAATGTAAATTTGGTGTATATACATCTTTTTCACCTTTTCTTTTTGTCTTTGGCTTGCTTATCGATTTTTTCCTTTTTGTTAGCAGATGTCAACGGAGTCTTCAGTCTACCTAGGATTTGCAGATGGAGCCAGTCGTCATACATGGAACTTGGCTTCCATCGCTTGGGTGATTTACTCACCCGAGGGTCTGTTGGTTGCTTCAGGTGGCGTATGCCTAGAGAAATCCATGAACAATGTGGCTGAATATAGCGCCATCATAGAAATTTTGTTTGATGCCATCTCACATGGTATTCAATCTCTAGAGGTTTTCCTGGATTCTCAGTTAGTAGTATGTCAGTTGAGTGGTCATTACCGTGTGTGTGATCCTACGTTCCTCTATCGATTCCTACGGGTATGTCTTTCAGAACGACAATTTGATTTTATTACATATTTTCACATCCCTAGAAGTTCTAATCATATATCCAATACCTACACAAATTATGTTTTAGATTGGCATTTGTCACATTAATAAAGTAAAGAAAACCATTAAATCAATGTACACATTGTAAGATATGAGTAAATTCGAAGATCCCTCTTTATATATTTCAAAAATATATGGTGTTTATATTACAAAATTGGGGCTAAAACCCTCAAAATACATATACAGCCGATATACACATCCCCTGACATCTACGCCTGCGGTGCCAGATACGTTCATGATAGAAAACCATGGTGTTTGCGAGATGCTGGAAGAGTCGTACCCATTCTCTAGGTACACCAACAACCTACAACTATATGGCTTTAGGTATATCCTCTACCTAAACCATAGGAATCCTCTGTGTCAGATGAGACATCTTGCCCTGCATGTTCTGTAGGACTCTCTCTGCTTCTACTCCCACTGCCTCATCTCCTCGGTGTGTCCATCTATGTCGTAAGAATCCCTCTGGCCATTGCAGACCCACATCTACAGTCACAAGTATCTAGTTAATATTCAAACATCATCCAAAAATATTTTTTCTTCCTTAAATACAAAAATACAAAAAAAATGAAATATGTAATTTTTTTTTACATATGGCACCATAAGCGACCCTTGGTGGAAGCGACATATTTGGGTCTCCTCTAAAATTGATCATCGCATAGGGATAGTCGTCCAGAGCAATGATTTCTCTTTGCCACCAGAAGAAAAAATCATCGTTGTAGGGTGTTGACACCCTACCTCCTCCTCGCCRTTTCATGAATTCGATCCACCACTYCATAGCTAGATCAGGTGGTCCCATAGGAAGGATATCCACTCTAGGTCCTAGACCTGGGACCCACTTGAAAAAGAAGCTGCAAAGGATAGAGGAAAACTCAAAGTTTGTCTTACCTCCCTACTTGCACTATGTCAACTGACCTTTCATATTGGTCAGCAGTGAGGTACACCAATCRTAGACAGTGGGCCTCACACACTCCAKTGCATAAAACATAAGTGGTCTTGATGCCTGATGTAGCAAGGTCRATCCTATGATCCTGGTAAGCATGAGCACAATAATATTCAGGCTAAGGTTACCTATAGCCCAGATGGGGATTTGGCTTCCCACCATGGGAGTCCCTACAACACAGATGTACTCCTTGACCTTCATCCCACTCCCTTCCCCCCACAACTTGAGGTCCACAATCTCTCCTCAGCTTGAAAGTCCGGTCAAGAAGTAGATGTCCTCTACTTCGATCCTTAATGGTTGTCCATCAAGRATAAAGCTCTCTCTACTAAGATCCCAATAGCCCACCAACATCTCCAACAACCTCACTTGGGCCCTCATCCCTTTGAGAGCCCAAAACTTGTACAAAGCACATCATTTTAGAGCTACTTGAGCCATCGGATATTGATCCACTACTACATCTACCTCCTCAAGTTCTCACTCTCTCCATTCCAACACCATCCTGCAAAAAACAAATCATTTTTGAGTTAAAAACACTTCTTTTTTGCCATTTTCATACGTATACACAATTTATCCACAAACAGTCGCAGGTAGGGCTTGATATATGCCCCCTGTGGTTCACACAGGGGCGTATATCTAGTCGTATACATGACCAATTCAGAGAAACCCGCGTATATCGAAAACTTCAAATTTCACCCTAAAAAAATAACAAAATAGATCCTAATTAAAAAATGTAAACCATTGAATTTGAAGAGGATGGGATGAAGAGTTACTTGATCCAGACGATTCATGATTCTGTTTCCTATTGCTCCCGCAATCGCCATTTCAATAATGGAGGTTTTTTAGTCCAAATTGCACTATTTGGGTTAAAATGAAAATGATACAATAATTTTTTATTTTGTTACTATTTATAAGCTATTTTTACCCACTTGATATAGTTTTACACTATTTTTTCACCTAATGGACTAATTCAAGAATGGTTTTAAGGTGGTTTTTGCAGTTTTGACTCAATTTTCTTGTGGATTTCAACGTCATAGTTGACCGTTCGTCTCCTCAAGCAGGTATATTCATAACCTAACATATAGAATAGGTATCTACTCCATCATGCACTTTTGCATTATCCTTCAACTACCACTTTTAGGCCTTAGGTACGAACCCATTTATTGTAACACATAACCCCCCTTCTTCTATTACTAGTGTCTTTAATAAATGGTAGAGACTTACCAAACATGGGTACCCTAGCTAGAACCTCTTTGTCATTTGGTGCCCATGCCGAGTTTTTCCTTAGGACCAGGAGTCCATTATAATTCAATACATGACTCTATGATGAGCCTCATTTCTCATTCATGCACATGTGGCCTTTTTACCCACGAACTCCCAAAAATGAGTCTCAGTTAAGCTCTTTTCTTACTTGTCCAAAAACTATAAAGATCGTCGAGTGATTTGTCCCTTTCATGATCATTAAAGTTGGATTTGAAAGGTTATGAGTCTTAGTTAATCTCTTTTTTGACTCGCTACAAAAAATTGAAAAGATTGCCGAGTGAACTTGTCTTTTTCACACTCGTAAATTGGATTTGAAAAGACATCTATTTGGCACAAGTTTACCCCTTTTTCACACCAAGTAGACTAAAGATATAAAAAAGGACATTTTTGGCATTAATTTGTGATTGCATCTCATGCTCATGCTTGCAGTATTGAGCCTTTAGCCAGTTCTCGCTTTGCGTTATAAAGCATTGCCTAAGAAGTTTGCACCCTCAACCAAGCAGATCCTTGTTTATATCCTTCACAATTTGACACCCTATACCCTGGAGGGAACATCACCCTGAGTGTCCATCTCCCGCATGCATTTCCTTGCATTAAGAATGGGTATATTCCACTACTGGAAGTAGTTTTTCTTACTTGCGACACTCGTTCCCTCCAATGTATCATAGCATTCATTTGTTATGAAAAAACAAAAAAGGATGGGAGGGAAGGGAATATTATATTGTAATTGGAAGCAATTGTGTCACCTTTGAACAAAGCGTAAAGTTATTGAGTCCTTGTCTCATCATAATTTTGGGTTTATCATGGCCTTAGGAAGCTGATCTCACTACAGAGATTTCTCTACCGACTGGTTACTCTTCTAGTGCTTATAGGGAATGTTATTGATGCCTCCTGCATCTAATTGTCACATCATTGAGTCCATGCTGCCAGAGTCCACCATATGTCTCATGCTCTTGTTCAAAGGAAGTCTATCAACTTGTGTTGGCCAATCCTCAGAAATCTTGACTTTGCATGTCAGCCATACCCTCAGTTTGTCTGAGAATCACATGATACTTTGGTATTATCATGCACCCTGGCCCTACTTCCATCATTGGTAGGTCACCTTGAACCCATCAATCGACTTTTCATCATTGGTCATTGACTGGGTGGTTTCCCTTGTGTTCGACGACAAGACATCTATTCACACTTTGGAATTCGTGCAGTTTCTTGAATGCCATTAGCCTTATTGGTGGTTTCCTCGCCTTTGTCAACAATTTTTCATGATTGGCTTCTATTCAGAGGGTCCTTTTCATGTACTGCTTGCATTTGGCACACGCRAAAGACACATAGGTGCATTGGTTCATGAACATGTTCTTCGTCCGATCTCCACCAAATCATGAAGCTCCTTCTTTGTTCCTTGTGCTGACTAATGAGAGACRCCTCAATTCTCTCGTTTCAGTGGGTCTCTTTCCATTGGCTTCAGCTCATTTATTTTGGATATGGGACCTAGATTTTTATGAATACCTTGAGGCTTGCAGTCATTAGTGGCAGGCTCTCTTGCCATTGACAGATGGGAATACATCAATGTCTCCCGATCAATGGATTTCTCAAGCGTTCGACACCAAATCCTTTAGTCACACTTGTAGAAATGTACTCGGTGCCTTGATACCTATTTTCATTATTGGTAGGCTGTCTCGCGTTTGTTAATGGTATACCTCAATGACCGGTAATCAAATGATGTCTCATCGTGTTCAAAATCAACTCTATTCACATGATGTTGACTTGCATTTTTGGCAGATAGTGTATAATACTTGAAGACATCACTATGTGGCCGCAACTTTACTGAGTTGTTGCTTCCCATTCATTGGACCAATAACTATTTGACTTCAGTGATAATGGGAGATCAGATTGTACTTCATGGTATATAGATATCTTCAGATTCATTTTGAGACTGGTTTCACTGGACCTTGTTCGTGACTATGACAACTTTTGGCATGTAACCACATTTGTATTTTCCTATTCATGGCCATGAACACTTGTTTGGTATATTTTCCACATGGATCTGCATTGTATTCTTGGGAGCCATGTATGCAAAGTCAGTACATAATGTAATGAGCAATTGAGTTCATCCAGCTGGTTCTCTACCACTCCACTTCTGGGTTATTTATAATGTATTTCGGCCATCGCAGATACTCCTCTGATCTCACACATTAAGGGGCATTTGTTATAGCAATATTGGCCTCACCATTGCTATCTTGCACAAAGGGCCTTTTTCATTTCCCTTTGTAGACTTATCATCTCTTTTTGATGAATCCAGAGATAAAATATACATTTTCCCACATATACGCTCCCTATCAGCTATACAAGATGCATACATGCTTGCTACTCCACTACAACTCGCGTATATCGGGATTTGTGCCAGAAAATACAAAATGAGGTCGGGTTTCCATGTCATGATAGAGGATCTCTGATCCTTTCCCTTCCATATACTGGAAACGTTTTGACTCGACCCTTCAGTTGCATTTTGAAGTCTATAAGAGCACAATTTCAAGCTATGGAAAAGAGGAGAAAGCATTCAACTTTGAGAGTAAAGTTACTCTGGAGAAATTACTTCATATTGAGTTTGCATCCCTTTGTTCCTCAAGTCTGAACATAGTGTTCAGCCCCCAATATATTTCCCTATTGTTGAGAGGACCTTATTGCCTCTTTCCTATGAGCTTGCCTTTGGTGGAGGATTGAAGTGGTGGAGACCCAGTTGGAAGGAACTTGGTTTATTGGTTTCGAACTGTGCCGACACGAAAGTCTGTAATGTTGTCACTTCTGCTGATCAATTAATAATAGAAATACTCCTTTCCCATCCTATTGGTATCTTGCAAATATATGATTATTATCCATGGGCGTGTTTGTAATGTTTATTAATGGATTATGCTATCTGATGTGCTAACCCCTTTTATATTATCACTATGTACTTGCTTTGCTTGTTTGTCGAGAACTTCTTGTAGGTATAAAGATTTGGGTCAAAGTGATCAATGGTGGAACATCATCAAACCTTGGATAAAGGCAGGCCTCTTCCTTGTGTTGCACATATGTTTATATAGCATATGTTGGAATTGAGTTGATTTCTTTAGTCATACCTATCTGTTGTGGTTTACCCTTGGCCATAGAGAGTTTTTCCCTTGTAACACTAAACTCCACTAGTTAGGGAAAGGGGTCTAAAATTTGAGGATAAGGTTCTAAGCAATGAAGCTTAAGACAAAAAGGAATATTATACTAATATTCCTTAAAGTATAAGGTATGGATAATTATTTTATACTAAGTTCTAAAGATGGGAACAAGTGGGAAAAAGTAGCTCTCAACTTGACAAGTGTTAAATTAGGGACATGCATAGAAAGAGTTTGGACTTAGTGCATTTTCCATTCATTCCATCATTCCTCTATTCCTTCACTCATGGATTTGGGAGCTGCCTCTGTACCTATCTATCACTAGCAACATACTCGTACCTTACCCAAACTAGTACTGTACCTGTACCTATACCCGGTTAACTTAAGAGATGGACTGAAGATATGTAGGTTGTCAGGCCCGTGGGATACTGAAGAGGTGGTTTGTCGGGCCTGTGAACAATTCTCTCTAGGTGAGATAATTGATGGGAATTTTTTTCTCAAAGATTCCAAAAATGCAGCTACAACGCTCTGAGACTTCCTTTCTGGCCTATTGTTGAAGCCCTGGAAAGGAAATGTGGAAGCCGAAGGACCATTGAGAAGAGAAGGGGTAGATTTCCTAGGGTGGGACAAGCATGTGGGTAATGAGGGAATATAGGCTGTCGTTTTTAGTTGTCACCTATGACAGAGCTGTTCCAGTTGTCTGAGATACATCAAACTGGTTAAAAATTCCTTTACCCAAGTGGAGTTTAGTCACAGCTTGTGGGTGACCCACTGTTCAGAGTTATGAGCAATGTGGTCTAAGGCCAGGAGGAACTTGGAAGGCCTATATGCAGTTGGTAGTATTTTTATCAAAGGTAAGTGTCAATTATGTGTTAAATTATGTGTTGCATCATTAATTATGCATTTGTTTTTATGGGTTTTTCCTGTGTATGCTGCATGTGTATTTTCATTATTATTCTATATAAACCTGTGTACTTTCATAATATTTGTATGCTTGAAATTCGTATACAGTTCAAAAAAATTTCACGTGGCATATCCCATCAGTTAGATTCTAGGGACACTACAATATGGTAACAGAGCTATTGTTTTCAACACTGATCCTAGATGGGACAAGAAATTTGAATTGACAAAAATGTTTCACAGAGAATTGAAGTTACAAGGTGCCAGGAGGGCGCTAAGAGAACACTTTGATGGTGTTAAAAATATCAGGAGGTGTATTCGTTCGAGAAACTACAACAACCAATGATTTTGGGATGCAAGATTACATATGGGGTCGTTGGATCAAACCTAGACAAGAGGAAGTGCACAATGGAGGAGATTAGATCCTAGCCATTAGATTTGAGTGTGGGAGAACGAGGGCCATCGATCAAGGTTCTCAGGATGTAAGTATTGGACAAAGTGGAGATGATATTAGTTGTAGATTCCATCGTGGAATATGAGCTGTAGATCTCATGGTTCTGAGATTCAACACTCTGGGATATTCTAGTCCTTCTATTGCTAATAAGAGAAATCCCCGAATCCCAGAGTCCTGAAATAGATTAGTAGCCGTTCAACGTTCGGCTATCCGGGAGATCTTGGAGGTAACCGTTGGAAATTCGTCAAAGCCCTGGAGCTTTGAAGTACTAGAGTTAATCCCCAATGTATATCTTGGGGAGAGTGTGAGCTGTTGGATTCCTGAGGGGTTTGACGATTCGACATTCCAAGAAAATTTGGTTGTGATTGCGTGGAGTGGATATTTTCGCAATGTCCTGAAGGCCAGAGTAAATCANGAAATAGATTAGTAGTCGTTCAACATTCGGCTATCCGGGAGATCTTGGAGGTAACCGTTGGAAATTCGTCGAAGCCCTGGAGCTTTGAAGTACTAGAGTTAATCCCCAATGTATATCTTGGGGAGAGTGTGAGCTGTTGGATTCCTGAGGGGTTTGACGATTCGACATTCCAAGAAAATTTGGTTGTGATTGCGTGGAGTGGATATTTTCGCAATGTCCTGAAGGCCAGAGTAAATCATGACCATTGGATTGGTAGGTACACATGTCAGTATATTATCAAGTATTCGACCCTCCATAGGATTTTGGGTGAAAGTTATTTTGGTGCAGTAATTCTTGGATTCCGGAAGCCCGGAGTCAATCTTAGACATTCATTAACGGGGACACATGGACCATGGATTTCCACCTTTCTCCAATTCAAAGTTTGATAGTTTGAGAATTTGGGGATGATTAGTAGCAAGAAGACCCATATCCCGAAGCCTGGATCTAATCTCAGTCACAGGCTGTGGGAGCAGCGAGAGCCGTAGATCTCCACCCATCGCCAGTTCCACATTCAAAAATTTGGGAGGAAGTGTGCATTGGAGTCTCAGAACTCCCAAAGCGCAGAGTCACAGAGTTCCTCTCAACCATATAGCTTGGGAGGAAGCATGGACCATTTATTCCCGAAGTCTTCAAGAATTCACAACTTTGGTGTTCGGGGGAATTGGAAAGTGTTGTGGTTATAACCTCTGAAGCCTGAAGTTTTGGAGCATCAGAGTAATGAAGCTCCAAATGGTGCCTCTCTGGGAGTTCACCATTTCATTGTTTGGGGGATTTTGAGTGTGTCGTCGTAAGATCCTCTGAATCTTGAAGTTCTAGAGAACAGGAGTAACAAATCTTTGGATAGTGCCTCTCTGGGAGTTTTCCAGTTCGGCGTTCCTTCTATTTTGAGTGTACATTTGTAAGAACCTCTGAAGCCTAAAGTTCCAGGGAACTGGAGTAACATAGATTCAGTTAGCGCCTCTCTGGGAGTTCGCTAGTTCGACGTTCGGGGGATTTTTGAGTGTGTGGTTGTAAGAACCTCCAAATCTTGAAGTTTCAGAGTGTCAGAGTAACAAATATCTAGATAGCACCTCTCCAGGAGTTCTCTAGTTAGGTGTTTTGGGGATTTTGAGTGTGTGGTTGTAAGAACCTCTGAAACTTGAAGTTCCGGACTGCCGAAGTAACGAAGCTCCGGGTAGTTCCTCCCAAAGACTTCTCTAGTTTGGTGTTTAGGGTATTTTGAGTGTGTGGTTGTAAGAACCTATGAATCCTGAAGTTATAGAGTGTTGGAGTCCCAGAGCTCCGAATAGTTCCTTCTGGCTAAGCACCTGGTCCTAGCCTGTGGTCGTATGAGGTTTCCGCTGAAGTAAAGAGGTTAGCACTAGAAATTGATTCTAAGGTAAAAAGGGCATGTATACTTTATGAGAGGATCCAACACGGGTCCAAGAGATACTTCGACTCTGAAGAAGATCACATGTACAAGGATTTCCATCATAGAAAGGATAATTTTTAAATAACCATAACTTTTTGCTCAAGACTCAGAAGTGAGAATGGAAGCAAGCATTGGAAAGGTATTGGAGAATAGAATATAACTATTCACCCAAAAAATTGATATGGGAAGTCAATTTTTTAGGAAATCAAGAGAAATAATTTTGAAGCATTACTGAGCCAGAATCGTTC
>JASDQU010295714.1:0-10364 GCA_032191745.1 Picea mariana | reverse complement strand
GAACCATATATTGATGAAGAAGAAAATGAAGAAACTCTCTTGCCAAAAGCTCCATCGAAAAGAGTTCAAAAGAATCATCCCGAGAGTCAAATCATTGAAGTTACAAATGGAGGAATAGTAACAAAAAGGAAACTCACATTTGACTCAGAACATGCAATGTTGTCTATGATAGAACCTAAATCATTTAAAGAAGACAAAAAAAGTAAAATGAAGACAAAGGAAATGTATGAAGAACTTGATGAGATAGAGAGGAACTAGACTTGGGAATTAGTTCCAAGACCTAAGGAAAAGAATTTGGTATGAACTAAGTTGATCTTCAAGAAAAAACTAAATGAAAATGGGGAGATTATAAAGAAAAAAGAAATATTAATTTTCAAAGGATATGCTCAAGCATAAAGTATTTATTTTGAAGAATTGTTTTCTCCAGTAGAAAGACTAGAAGTCATCAAGATGTTCCTGGCATTTGCATCCTTCAGGAATTTCAAGATTTATAAAATATATGTCAAGTCAACATTTATAAATGGAACTCTATAAGAAGAAGTCTATGTTGAACAACTAGAAGGATTCATGCTAACAGAAAATAAAGACTATGTGTGCAAACCAAAGAAAGATTTACATGATCTTAAGCAAGCCCCAAGAGCATGGTTTTCAAGGTTAGATAAGTACCTACAAAAACAAGCATATAAGAGAGGGGATACTGAAAACAACTTATATATCAAAATTGAAGATCAAAATATGATTGTTGTGATAGTTTATGTTGATGATGTCGTATTTGGGAGTAATCTTACTATAATGAGCAAAAAAAATGCAATTGAAACACAAGAAGAGTTTGAACTGTCTATGTTGGGAAAAATGTCCTTCTCCTTAGGTTTACAAGTCACTCAATCAGAAAAAGGAATATTTATTTCCCAAACCAAATATATAAAAGAAATGTTGAATAAATTCCAAATGGAAGACAGTAAGCCAACAAGTACTCCCATGGACACTGGATGTAAATTAAGCCTAGCTGACAATTCACCAAAAGTAGATCAAACTATGTACAAATCAATGATAAAAAATTTTATCTACTCAACAACAACTATACCTGACATCATGCACGTTGTAGTACTTGTTGGAAGATTTCAATTTGCACCTAGAGAAACTCATATAAAAGCAGTAAAAAGAATATTTAGATATCTTAAAGGGACCTTAGAATTTGGATTATGGTATCCAAAAGAAAAATACTTTACATTAAATCCATACACTAATGTTGATTGGGATAGAAGTATAGATGAAAGGAAAAACATTGGTGGAGGAGCATTATTTCTAGGAAAATGTTTGGTAGCATGGCTACGTAAGAAACAAACATCCACATCACTATCCACAACAAAGGCATAATACATTGTTGTTGCATCTTGTTGCACAAAATCTATTTAGATGAAGAAAACTTTAGAAGATTTACGAATAAGGTATGATGATCCCATTATTATTAATTGTGATAACACTAGTTCCATAAGTATGTCAAAAAATCCAGTAATGCATTCTAAAACCAAACATATCCCAATTAAACACCATTTCTTAAGAGATCAGGTTGCTCAAAGAGTGGTTAAAATAGTGTATGTGGACACCAAAGAACAAATTGCAGATATATTCACAAAACCTTTGCCCAGGAGTACCTTTGAAAATCTTCGACAGAAATTGGGAGTAATTCAATTACCTCATTAAAACCATAAAAGTCACATCATAAGAAGAAATATCCCTTCTGTCATTGCTATCAAAGGGGGAGAAAATCGATAAACAACATAAATATTTCAAAGAAAATGTTACCATCAATGCCAAAGGGGGAGAATGTTGGAAACAGTGGTATGATATTGTCATTGATGTCAACATAGTGCATGTGATGATATCAAATCTAACATAACAGGTCATGCAGAAGCCCGAGCCTACACATAAGAATCGCTTGTAAAGGATCGAGTTACAACAACTGTTAGGTTAGTTCGGGATCTATCTTGATCATCAGATAGAATCAAGTGGAAGGACAGTATAAGTGGACCCTATAAGACATGAAGTCTTGAAACCTCCTAAATTGTGAATTAAACATCGACTGTTAGATCTCATGGAGAAAATTTGGGTCAGTTCTCAACTATTGGATCAAATAGTCAACTCCGACACTGACCACTTCGATGAAAAGGACTCTGAAACACTTTCATTTACCCGAAGCTCGAATCCCTGAAATCGTGAACTCCCGTCGACTGTCAGATCAGAGGAAGAAAAGGAAATCCTATAAACCATTTATTTGGAATGAAAATATTGAAACCATCAAATCGTGCTAAGGAAGAAGGTGGCCAACTACGACATTGACCTACTCTGATGATAATAAGCTCATATAAACCAAGAACTGCTAAACCCTAGAGTTCTTGGGTTAAAAAAGGCTACCATATCAAATAATTGAAGATCTATGATGGTATATCTATTCGATGCTTCAGCGATAAATTGAGGAATATAGGAAGAATCTTGAAGTCAATAAATAACGACAATTGTCATATCAATAAGAAACTTCAGATGAATCTATGAACGTTAGATCCAAGAGGAAGACGTCTGACACATCAGAAGGCCCACATCAACAGGGTGATGTAATCAATAGATGACACGTGGCCCAATCAAATGGTGACAAGTGTCAAGGTCGATGTGGCACATAAGGAATTTAAAAGTCACAAATCATGGTGACACGTGGCACAGACATTTAGGGTCCATGCCATCATAGGTGACTTCAACATGCCATGTCATTCCAAGACTATAGCCTCCGAGGATAATTAGTTTCTCCTACCAGCATAAATATCCAGAGCACTAAAGGTCAAAGTCGCAAAATAATGTTGGTCGTTGGTCTAATATCCTCAAGAAAATTTCTTGACCGTTCGATCGATTATAGTGGAAGGATAGCATAAGGTATACTAACAATTGACAACAAGAATTCGACATAGTCTTATGGATTATTCGTTAGGTAAACACTTTGGAGGGATTGAACTACTTCAGAGTTTGAGTAGCCTAGAGTCCTGGAGGCACGAATAGTCGAATACCCGGAGAGTGAGAGATCCTTTGTACCTAAGTCTATGGTCTTATCTCCTAGACATGTGGAGGTTATCAAGTAGGGAGTGCTAATATGCACTCTGACAGAATTTGCTCTGGGAGAGTTGGAAGACTGCAAAGGTTGGAGTCCTGAAAGGATGAAGTCCCACAGTAAATAAGAACTGTCCATCTCAACTAAATATTAATTTGGAGCCATCGATCATCTAAAATCCTAAAGTAAGTTCAAACGAATAACACATTTTTTATTAGTACCATTGGATGAGATCAGGGAAAAGATCAACGATGGAGTAGAACTTCATCACTCTGGGGAGTGTTGTAATTAAGAAATAATCATAAATATCCTAGAGTCTTGAATCTCCGAAGTTCTGGAGTAAATGGAGATCGTCCATTTCAATGTCTAAATTAAAACACAACCTTTGATCTTGATAAGTGATTATCACATGTTTGGATTAGTGCCTATCCACCACGTATGGTCATATGGAATAGATGTCCTGAAGTGTTTATGCATGAAATTTAACACACATAGGAATAATTTTTTCTCGGTTAAGAAGGAAATTTTAACAAGATAGGACCTCGAATGAAAACCTACCTAGAAAATAAGAATGAAAACCTACCTGTTGGCTCTTGGTTTTGATGTTTGGGAATCTGTTGTAGATGGTTACACTGCACCATCTACTCCACCCGCAATACTGTAGGAAAGAAGATTTGTAATGACAACTCAAGTGAGGTCAATGCCATTCTAAGAGGATTAAAAAATCCTATATTTGTGGAGGTAATGCATTGTAAGTCAGCTAAGGAAATATGGGACAAACATGAGGTTGTATATGAAGGAGATAGAAAAGTCAAGGAAGCCAAACTACACACCTACAGAGCTTAGTTTGAAAATTTGAAGATGAAAGAAGAAGAGAACATTGATGAATACCTTCATATGGTAGATGAGGTAGTTAACGCAATTAGAGAAATAAGAGAAGAACTTAATGATAAACCTATTTTACAAAATATCTTAAAGTCATTACCTATGAGATATGATTCTAAGATTTCCATAATTCAAGATAGACCAGAACTTGAGAAACTCATAGTAGATTAGATCCATGGAATTCTTATAGCATCTGAGATGAGAACATGGAACGAAAAACCATCAAAAGGAGAAACAACCTTTAATGCATACAAAACAAAGATGAAGCATGAGGAAAATACCAATGATTCATTATCAGATATATTCGATGAATAAATTTACAAATTCATGAATAAACTCATGAAAGGGACTGGGAAATACACAAGAAATATTCCTCTAATATGTTTCAACTATGGAAAAATTGGACACTTCGCCAATAAATGTACCTATCCTAAGAAGGAGAAAAGTGATGATGAAAGAACCTTCGATGATCAGAAGAAAAATAAAACCAAAGATAAAAGGAAGTTCTACAACAAGAAGAAATATTTCTTTAGCTAAGAATACAATTGCTCATTTGAAGAAAGCGAAGAAGAGGCCCTAATTCTTCTATTTATGGGAATGAAAACTCAAGATGATAATCATTCGGAAGATGAAGAATAAGTGAACCTCGAGGAAGAATTCATTTATGTAATTGAAGAACTAAGAAAATATAAAAACCAAAACAAGTTACTAAGGGAACAACTTCTAGAGATTGAAGAAGCTACTAAATCAAGAGAAAAAGAGGTTTCCAAAACCATTAGTGAGTCAGAACAATTGATTATTAAGTTAAAAACTCAACCCCAAGATACCAAAAGAAAATAATAAATCTTGAATAAAGAACACAATGGAAAACAACAAATATGTAAGATATTGGAGGATGAAATAGTTCAACTAAAAGGGAAACTAGAAAAAAAAGATATTCAATCTAAGTTTGAAAACAACTCAAAAATCCCGAACAACATTCTTAGCAGTCAGAGATCATCAAATGATAATATAGGACAAGGATATGATTCCTCTACAGAACAAAAAAATAACAAAATAAACTATGCAAATGTTCTTAAGAAATCCATAAGAAGAAAAGAAAATAAGATAAGAACAATACCATTGAAAACTATCCCAAATAAACAAAAATATGCACTTCCTACTAAAGAAAAATATGACGAGAAGAATAGAATCATCAAAAGGAATCCCTCTAAAATAAATCAATATATCTTCCTTGGTTATTTCTATTCCTACAAAAATTATGGACATAAAGCAATATTGTAAAGTTAGTAGAAATCACAATCCAAGAAATGTTCAAAGATATGAAAATAATAAGGATAACACAGAAAGAAGAAATTATAACTCCTTCTCTCCCTTACAAGACTACAATGTCGAATGTTACAAATGCAACAACTATGGTCATGAAGCTACTGAATGTAGATTTCCAAAATATGACAAAGGATAAATGTTCCCAACAATAAAAAAGTATGGAATAAAAAGAAAATAAAGAAAACATAGTGCAATGTATCCCTATATGCGAGAAACCAAAGATGTCAATGGTATATAGACACTAGATGTTCCAAACAAATCACTAGAGATCAAAGAAAATTTCTCTAGTTAAAAAAGAAAAGAAAAGAAAAAGTAACCTTTGGAGATAATATGTCAGCCAAAATACTGGGAAAAGGCACTTTCAGTTTAGGGAATAACAAGACCAAAGAAAAAAATGTACTTTGGGTAAAAAATATCAAGCCTAATATCCTAAGCATAAGTCAAACATGTGATTAAGGTCACATACTTACCTTTGATTTTCATAAATGTGAGATCAAAAAAAATTATACTGGAAAGCTAGTAGCAGTTACACTGAGAACATCTAGCAATGTGTACATCCTTGATGTAGATGAAGGACATAAATGTTGTTTAAGTCAAGAATATGAAAGATGGATATGGCATATATGGTTGGTACATTTAAGCTTTAAAAACTTAATCAAAGACAACTAAAAGGAGGCATTAGCGATCTTCCATAATTTATTAAGCCTTCAAATTCTATTTGGAAACATTGTCAAATAGGGAAGAAAACACGAGTTAGTTTCAAAACAAAAGATATTCCACAACAAAACCATTAGAACTTTTTCACATAAATCTATGTGGACCTTCCAAAACTAAAATTATTTATGGTGAACATTATTTTATGTTGATCATTGATGATTACACAAGAATGACCTGGGTATACTTTCTAAACGAAAAATCAGAAGCCTTTGATAATAATAAAACATACAAATAGCTTTTAGAGAATGAAACAGATCTCAAAATTAAATGTTTGAGATCATACAATGGATTAGAATTAATGTCTAATAATTTATTCAATTCTGTGAAAATCATGGTATCAAAATACATTTTTATGCTCCCAGGACTCCTCAACAGAATGGAATGGTGGAAATGAAAAACAGAACAATTCAAGAAGATGCAAGAAACATGTTAAATGAATCCATGCTTCCAAACAAATTATGGAGAGATGAAATCTACATAGCAGTCCACATACTTAATCGAGCTCACTCTAGACCCAACCATGACAAAACTCCTTAGGAACTATGGTGTGGCCGAACAACATCTGTTAAACACTTTAGAATTTTTGGAAGTAAATGTTACATTAAGAATGATGAAGATAATTTAGGAAAGTTTGAGCCAAGATATGATGAAGGAAGAAAGAATACAGATGTTATAATCTTAGACCACTAAAGATAGTGGAAAGTGTCAATTTAAAGATAGATGATCTAAAACTAAAAAAGATCATATCCCAAGAACAAACTGAATGAAAATGGGGAGATTATAAAGAAAAAAGCCATATTAGTTTGCAAATAATATGCTCAAGTAAAAGGTATTGATTTTGAATAAACGTTTGCTCCAGTAGCAAGACTGGAAGTCGTCGATATGTTCCTAGAATTTGCATGCTTCAAGAATTTCAAGATTTATCAGATGGATGTCAAGTTATAATTTTTGAATGGAACTCTAGAAGAAGAACTCTATGTTGAAAAACCAGAAGGATTCATACTAACAAAAAATGAAGACTATGTGTGAAAACTAAAAAAACCTTTATATTGTCTTAAGAAAGCCCCAAGAGCATGGTTTTGAAGGTTAGATTAGTACCTACAAAAGCAACGATATAAGAGAGGGGTTAGTGACAACAACTTATATATGAAAATTGAAGATAAATATATGATTGTTGTGGTAGTATATGTCGATGATATCATATTTGGGAGTAATATTACTATAATGAGTAGAAAATTTTCAACTGAAATGCAAGAATAGTTTGAAATGTCTATGCTGGGAGAAATGTCCTTCTTCTTAGGTTTACAAGTCACTCAATTAGAAAAATGAATATTTATTTCCCAAACCAAATATATCAAAAAAATGTTGAATAAATTCCAAATGGAATATAGTAAACCAATAAGTACTCCCATGGTCACTGAATGTAAACTAATCCTAGATGGTGACTCACCAAAAGTTTATTAGACTATGTACAGATCAATGATCAAAATTTTGTTCTATTCAATAACAACTAGACCTGACATCATGTAGGTTGTAGGACTAATGGGAAGATTTCAATCTGCACCTAGGGAAACTCATCTAAAATAAGTAAAAATAATATTCAAATATCTTAAAGGGACTTTATAATTTGGATTATGGTATCCAAAAGAAAAATACTTTACATTAAATGCATACACTGATGCAGATTGGGCTGGTAGTATAGATGATAGGAAAAACAATAGTGGAGGATCATTCTTTCTAGGAAAATGCATCATAGCATGGATAAGTGAGAAAAACCATCCACATCACTATCCACAATAGAGGCATAATACATTGTTGTTGCATCATACTGCACACAAGTTCTTTGGATGAAGCAAACTTTAGAATATTTACAAATAAGGTATGATGATCCCATTTCTATTAATTGTGATAACAATAGTTCCATAAGTATGTCAAAAAATACATTAATGCATTCTAAAACCAAACACATCCCAATTAAATACCATTTCATAAGAGGTTAGGTTACTCAAAGAGTGGTTAAAATAGTGTATGTGGACACCAAAGAATAAATTGCAGACATATTCACAAAACCTTTTCCTAGGAGTACCTTTTAAAGACTATATAATCAAGATAGAACAATGAAGAATAAAGTGTATATGTAGTCCACATCAAAAGATCAAAATCATAAGCAGAGTCCAAGAAGAAAAATTGATAATACTTATGCAGTGAGGGTGGAAGGGAGGAGCAAGGAAGGATTCATATCCTTTACTAAATAAAGTTTTGAAAACAAGGGAGTTGGTGCTTCCTAGGATTGGTGCCCTGAAAAACAAGGGTGTTGGTGCTTCCTAGGGTTGGTGCCCTAAATACAAGGGAGTTAGTGCTTCCTAGGGTCGGTGCCATAAAACAAGGGAGTTGGTTCTTCCTACGGTTGGTTCCCTAAATAAGGGGATTTGTGTCTCCAATAGTTTGTGCTCTAAAGAGGATTGGTGTCCTTCACAATCTCATACTACTCTTTATAAATCCTTGTAATTCTTGTTAATTATATTTATATAATTGATTTTTAAATACAAGTCCATTGATGATCTACTGTGATGATTGATAAAATAACAAAGTAATTACTAATTATTTAAAAAAGGGTAATATTTATTCACCCCCCCTCTTAGTATTTCAACAATTGGTATCAGAGTAAGTACCTTCAACAGAGTCTCAGAATTGGAAGGTGGATCCTGAAAGAAATGGATCAAAAAGAAGGAATTTCTTCCAACAAAGCACCATTGTTTAACAGAGGTGGTTATTCTCTCTGGAAAATAAGAATGAAAAGCTACTTGTTGGCTCTTGGTTTTGATGTTTGGAAATTTGTTGTAGATGGTTACATTGGACCATCTACTCCACCCACAAATGCTATAGGAAAGAATATTTGCAACAACAACTCAAGAGCAGTCAATGCCATTCTAGGAGGATTAAAAAATCCTATATTTGTGGAGGTAATGCATTGTAAGCCAACTAAGGAAATATGGGACAAACATGAGGTTGTATATGAAGGCGATAGAAAAGTCAAGGAAGCCAAACTACAAACCTACAGAGCTCAATTTGAAAATTTAAAGATGAAAGAAGAAAACAACATTGATGAATACCTTTATAGGGTAGATAAGGTAGTTAAATCAATCAGAGTAGCAAGAGAATAACTTACCAATAAAACTATTGTACAAAATATCTTAAGGTCATTACCTATGAGATATGATGCCAAGATTTCCAGAATTGAAGATAGACCAGAACTTGACAAACTCACAGTAGATCAATTCCATGGAATTCTTATAACATATGAGACAAGAATATGGAACGAAAAACCATCAAAAGGAGAAACAACTTTTAATGCATCTAAAACAAAGATGAAGCAGGAGGAAAAGACCAACGATGATTTATCAGATATATCTGATGAAGAAATTTCCAAATTCATGAAGAAACTCAAGAAAGGGACTGGGAAATGCACATGAAAGATTCCTCTAATATGTTTCAACTGTGTAAAAATTGGACACTTTTCCAATAAATGTACCTATCCTAAGAATGAGGAAAGTGATTATTAAAGAACCTTCAAGTATCACAAGAAAAGAAAAACCAAAGATAAAAGGAAGTTCTACAAGAAGAAGAAAATTTTCTTTACCTAAGAAGACAATAACTCATCTGAAGAAAGTGAATAAGAGGACCTAGAGCTTGTATTTATGGGAATGAAATCTCAAGATGATAATCGTTCGGAATATGAAGAAGAAGTGAACCTTGAGGAAGAATTCATCTGTGCAATTGAAGAACTAAGAAAATATAAAAAACAAAACAAGTTACTAAGGGAACAACTTCTAGAGATTGAAGAAGCTACTAAATCAACAGAAAAGAAGGTTTCCAAAAACATTAGTGAGTGAAAACAATTGATTATTAAGTTAAAAACTCAAATCCAAGATACCAAAAGAAAAGAAGAAATCTTGAATAAATAACTCAATGGAAAACAACAAATATGTAAGATATTGGAGGATGAAATAGTTCAACAATAAGGGAAACTAGAAAAAGAAGATATTCAATCTAAGTTTGAAAACGACTCAAAAATCCTAAACAACATTCTTAGTATTCAAAGATCATCAAATGATAATACATAATAAGAAAATGACAAAATCAACTATGTATATGTTCTTAAGAAATCCACAAGAAGAAAAGAAAATACGACAAGAACAATACCATTTAAAACTATCCCAAATAAACAAAAATATGCACTTCCTACTAAAGAAAAAGATGACGAGAAGAATAGAAACATCAAAAGGAATCCTTCTAACATAAATCAATATATCTTCCTTGGTTATTTCTATTCCTG